>JAJJMC010000999.1:154042-171024 GCA_023531435.1 Papaver californicum
GGAGGTTACGTACTTATCCATGTAAACATGTCAAAACTTTCTAAAGTCGACAAAATCATGGACCATTATAATGCTTAATAAGTTTGATACATGATTCCAAGATCTTTTATCTTGAATTCTTTCAATAAGGAAGTATAACCTGTGATAATCTTTTAGAAGTTTACACGAACGTTATCTTCGATAAGAAACAATTATGTCAGACTATGACATGTAAAACTGGCAAATAATAGTTTCCCTTAAATTCATCTATCAATGGGGTACATTACCAAAGTATTGGGTATTTTCAAATCATTTAAGAGTAGATGATGTAATTTCACAGATCTCAAGTGTCTGTAGAAACTAGATGCCACGAGTGGCGCTGTGCAATTAACGTCCTTGTTCCCCTCGTATCACTTTCATGCAAACTAATTAAGCATCAAACTTGTAACCTTCCGGGTTCACAATTTTTATTTATGTCCAAAAAAATTTATTAGTGAGAGGACAACCAAATATGGATGCCTTTCACCCATATTAGTCAACCATACATATTGTCGATACATCACGGCAGTTTCTCTGCGAAAAAGGATTTTGTCTATAATACATGTATGGTTGTCGCTACTCTGAATACATTTTTGACAATAACTACGATTATGTACGCATATAAAAATCATTCTTTAATATCGACACCACTTGTCCACTTAGGAATATTATCAATAGCCTCCCCAGGAGCACTATTTTGATCCAGCGTGATTGACTTCCTATATCAAGGAATATATATATATATATATATATTTATTTTTTTCATCAACAATTCAGATGAATTGTAGACGACTCAATTATTGTTAACTCATGGCATGCCCTGCAGGGGCATAAACTAATGCCAAAATACGTGCAACAACAAATGAGTTTTAATTATTCTTCTTGTAAGAATAAAATGCTTCAAGCATATCATAATGAATGAATAACTTCTCCACCTTATACCGAATTGGTGCAAGAATTATGATGAGACCAATTCATGACGTTCTTATAACGACTGCTTTCCTCCATCTAACGGCGGGAAGTCTCATCACATCTAGTATTATTCATGCAAAATATATTATGGGTGAGTGACCTTGTATCCAAGTAGGTCATCCCAAAAACTTTTTTTTTTCTTCGGATTGTTCATCATAATATTACAATTAATAATTTTAAATCACCCACGCTCATACATGTAATTAAAATTTGACAGCGTATACTTTAGCAGTGTGCTAGCATTTATTATAAACGATAGTCATATGCTCTTGTATTGGTACGTCTACCAAAATTTGAGCGGGAAATTCCGCTTGATTGATACTAATCAATCAATATGTCGGAAACGTTTAATGCTGTAAAAATTGTGCTCTTGTAGCAAAGAATATGACATATATTTTGAGTTTTGATAATAAAACCATTAACAAAAGTATAGATTGACGAGAGAAAAATAATAAAACCATTGACAAAAGTATTTAGTAACTATGGGCTACTTCGGGAACCCAGAATTTTATGGATACCTGAAATCCAAAATATTTCATAGACCACTTCTGGAGTCTATTTTTAAGGATTACTGCGGGAACTCACAATAATTTGGATTGCTACAAAAATTTATAATTTGCATGTTAGACTACTTCTGGAGTTAATAACATCCCATGGATTGCTTCTGGAATCCCTTTTTTTTCTTTTTTTTTTAAGACCAATAATTAAAATAAATAAAAAACATACACAGATACAGTACCAACATAATTTAAATATCAATTTCGTCATCTTCGGGTTTGACGAAATATTCATTGCCAGTGTACACGTGGACACATTATTTGTAAAATAAAATTGTCTTAACATCAGGGTCATGTTACTTCAGGAACCGCGGATAGAGACATGATGTCACTTTGTTACGGGTCACTTCAGGGACCGACTGATTAACCGAGTGAACTTCTTTTGTCCATATTGTGTCACACTGAGTTCCAACTTCAGGTGGAACAGTCTTTTTTTTTTTTTTTTAATCCAGGAGATTATTATTGAGGAGGAAAAGTTAAAGTTGTGCTATCCTTCAAGGATACAACCTTTCCTCTTTGTAATGATGCGATCCGCAATTATTGGTACCTTAAAGCGATATAAAATAAAATAAAATAAATAGATAATAATCCATCGACAAAATAAAAACTCATATATATATGATATAATTCACAAATGTGCAATTTTAACTAATACATGGTATACATATGTATACGTATGAATCAATTATTTGTCTAAACAAATAGTAGCTGTGAATATATTACTATATTCAACTAAATCTTCATCTTATGAAAACCAAAAGTTTGTCAACTCATGAATATAAAGTAAAAGATTTTGATTTTAGTTTTTCTTAAAAACAAGAAAAAAGATATATAGTATTTTACCTTATTGTGTAAGATTCATCACAATAGAAATTTGATCATCATCGTGGTCAATTGACGACCCGCTAAGGAGAGCTAGCGTGCTGATAACGTGTTATAAACTAAATCAAAAGATGAACTATTGCACAAAAGAAATATAGAGAGAAGAAGAGAGAATTTCTTATTACTAGATATTAGTATACATTACAAAGGAATGAGCCTCAATTTATAGGCTAATACAAGAGAGGATGATAAAGATAGCATTAATATTAGGAAGTAATGGAATGCATTCTCATAACTAAGGTATTAAACCTAAGTTATTACACTAAATGTGGGGGTAACCAAGAAGTAAAAGATGTGAAGAGGTGAAAGGGGAGATGATAAGGTGGTGGTGTAAGAGGGGTGTAAGAATGGTGGAATCCACCAAAGAATTAATTTACAACAAAATTCCGTTTCCGCCCTGCTATAACATTTTACCTGGGCCACCAAATTATAAATTTCGGATGTTACCTGACTATCCAGGAGGGTGGGCCGCCCGACTTCTCAACTGATTAGCTAGCCGATTTGAATCTATCTGGTTCTGTCTCTGATACCTTACTTACCGAGTGAAAGAGATCTGGGGCATTTCGATATTCTAAACCTAGGGCTTGTCGAGGAAATTTGTAAAGATATTCATCGAGATGCCATCAGGGAGAATTGGAGGAGGTCCAAGGAGGAGAGGAGAACCAGGAGGATTGACTAAAGCAGTTCAAGGGGTATTTGCGTTCGTTAAATTGGCTGAGTTTGAGATTCTGTTTGTTCTTTTCTTTCTCATTGCCTTCATCATCTTTAAAGATCTGGTGAGTATTTTCAATTTCAAATCATACATTTCTAATTCATATATTATTTTGTATAACTTCATTATTGAAAATCCTAATTTGATTAACAACAACTTGGAAACTTTTATATTTTCTTTAGTTAGGGCACAAATCATACGTTTTTAATTGATATGATATTTTAATAAGTTGAACTCATTTCCAATTGAAGTTGATCAGCATCAAGGAAATTTACATTTTGTAGGGTGTTAGGACACAAGTCGCTTTATTTTCAAGGTCCAATACTACAAATTGGCTGAATCTTGTACGGTTTATCGTAGTCCAGATGCATGATATATATATTAGTTCGTTTGGACCTTGTAAATTGGGGCAATACCTATCTAATAATATTTTACAATGATACCATAGATCTTTTCTGAAACTTTTTCCCAAGGCGCAGCAGATATATGTATAATTATACTAATCTCAAAAGAGCTTAAAATGTTAATTGTTTATGCTAATAGATAGCGAGAAATAAATTATGAAGAAACTAGATAATGTTTTTGGGGGTCTGGTCATTTATGATATCTGGGTTGATTAATATACTTAAATCCACCAAGTTCTTGACAGTATTCTGGGTGCTCAGTCTGACCAGTTGAATTTTGGTACTTTCAGCTTTGCATTCCAGATTCCATAATCTAACATACGGACAAGTTGTGACTGAAATCTTTTGGTGACTGATATCAAACTGATATGGTCCATATGGATTTGGCTGTATGGAACATGATAAGACTGGCAAATCTTGCACGATATTGTTACGTATCTCATCATGCATACTTTTGAAGCATCATTTGTTAGTTACATAACCCAAGAATGTCGCTACTGTGTGGAAGTTGGCTGCTATTACATTCCTGCACATGCATTTGTACCACATAGACATGTAAATCATTCAGCTTCTTATGTGTGCTGTTGTATTGATTGGAATGCAGACATCAAGGCCAGACTACAATCAAATCTTTGTGAAGAAGCCTGGGGGTACTGACTTCTGGAGAAATTAGGTAAAAACATCCTTATGAAAAAGCTCCTTATTTATAGGCAGATATATGATCTTTACTTCTAATTTGTCATATATTATGTGTTTGTATTGATGTGTTGGCGAATTTACACCAACCAGACATTGATCTCCTCCATGATTTGAGTGAGTTCTAACCTTTTGTTCATGCCTTAGTTCTCTGAGTACTGTATAAATATATAATTAGTTATATTAAAATTGGCCAAGGAGTGGATGTTTTAGCTTAAGTGGCACAACTAACCTATAACTACTGTCTAGTAATACTCTTACTCAAGGACACAAAAAGTTTACCTAAGCATAGATTAATGGAAGTAACCAACGTATACTACCTGCCACGGTTCAAAGAATTAGCCTCGTTCTGTAACCTTTTTTGTATCTCGAGATATTGTTCTTAAACAGGATATTTAGAATCTTTTCCTGAGAACTAAAAACAAGCATGTGGGCTAAGTTTCAGGTTCCTTAGTTTTTGAGACGCAAAGTTATTCTTTCTCTTGTAAAACTGTATTTTCTTACATTTTATAGTGGTGTTACAGGATCTTGTTGTGGATTTGACTTAGTTGTGAATTTCTTCTTCACACTTTTCCCCCCTTGTGATATTTACTTCATGTATGTGTATCCAGATTCGATATTTTTAATATGCCTCTTCATCGGTATTCGGTTCAACCCAAAAATGCCATATGGGTGGATATTTTGATGCAGAACTACCTCTTAACAGTAAATAGACAATTGAGTTTTAAATCGGCATGAAGGAGTAAAAGCGTGCACACTATGTGAAGAATAGAAACTCAATTAGTAAGGTTTATGTTTGTAAACAATGGTGGTATATTGGGAGATATCTCGATGAAAGCACCTTTTTGATAAACTGATCCAGTGGTTTTATGTTATAGGCTTAACTTTCATCCAGAAGTAGGACTGTTGTTGATATAGATGTTTTGATTTTAAATTTATGAATTTTTCTATTTTACTGGAAAATTGATTTTTTTTTTCCGGATGAAACTGGAGAATTGGTCAAATGGTTGAGAATTCTTAAAGTAATCTTACAGATTTGGATTACCTTGTTATTGAATTATCCCAACCAAACAATATTATTTCTGAACAAAAATTCCAAATCCTTGAATTTCTTGGGTATCCAATTCTTTCAACCAAACATACCGCTGAACATTATATTTGAATACATTAGAATACCGCATCTGGATTACAACTAATTGGCTTCAGTATTTCTTTATCACCACTGTTACTTGTCATTATTGTCAAAATGATTTGATCTTGAAACCAATTACTTTCAAGAGTTTGAGTTGTAGTTGGCATGTCAGTGGCCCATATTAGTTAGAACCCCAATCAGGGGAGTGGTTGAGTATAAAAAGAACTTCTACCAAGAAAAATGTGTATAAACCAAGAAAAACATGTATATAAGAATAGTCGCAAGCTAAAAGAGAGGAAACCAATCAAAGTCACCACCAACTTTGATGGAGAAAGATATAGGTGAGTGGGGTGAGGTGGTGGGATCCTCCTCCTGCTCTATAAGCTTGGTGGTTGAAGTAATCACCACACGTATAAGTACCTTCTTCCACCATTACTCTTCATCATACTCATCTGTTTCTTTCATCACTAGTTTCACTACTTTACTCTCTTCTTCATCTTCTTTATTTTACCCACAGTACTAGAGTATCAATCAAACTCTTGAAAGAAAAAATGGGGTCAATCCATAACATAGACGAAGATGTACAAGCGTGTCGATACGCAATGGAATTAGCAAGTGCATCAGTACCAGTGATGGTGCTTAAAACAGCCATAGAGCTAGACATTCTTGAAATCATTAAGAAATCAGGCCCTGGTGCACATATTAGTCTTAGTGAAATTGCATCTCAAATCCAAAATCTTAAGAACCCTGATGCACCTGTTATGCTGGATCGCATGCTTAGATTATTAGCAAGTTATAATATCCTCACTTGTACTCTTAAAGATGAGGAGAAGGATGGTGATAAAGTTGAAAGACTTTATGGACTTGCTCCTGTCTGTAAATACTTGACTAAGAATGAAGCTGGTTGTTCAATGTCTGCTTTACTTCTCATGAATCAAGATAAGGTCCTCATGGAAAGCTGGTATGTATCCTTTTGCCAACCCTTCATTTATTTTTAAACTTCCATTAAATTCTCTGCACTGCAAAAATCTGTCACAATATAGAACAAGGCGCCCAATTGTATAGTCACCTGCCTTTAGAGGAGTGAAAACATCATTTTCTTGTAAATTTTCTGAAGCTAATATCCTCTTATCAGAATAGTGACGGATCAAATTTAATGGCGGAGCATATGCTTCGTTCGTTTACGATCTTACTTTGAATTAAGGTCTGATACTCCAACTAATTCATGTACCATAGACCTGCTTTGGCTATTCAGTTGTGTCGGTTTGATCGAGAAGTTTCTCCTTTACCCCATTAAACTTGATGTTTATAAAGTTATAGGATGGTACCACAATAAGAGCACGTCTGATTTTGAGGTGATTGTCTAGCATGTATTGGAAGATTAACAAAAGGGACGATCCTTAAATGCATACAGCTTTTTGGCCTGAAAGTTTCAGAAGTTCATTTTCAGGTACCATTTGAAAGATGCAATCCTGGATGGAGGAATTCCATTTAACAAAGCTTATGGTATGCACGCATTTGAATACCATGGAACGGACCTTAGGTTCAACAAGGTATTTAACAAGGGAATGTCTGATCACACAACCATCACCATGAACAAAATCCTTGAAACTTATAAGGGTTTCGAAGGTTTGAACTCTATCGTCGATGTTGGTGGAGGTGTTGGTGCAACCGTCTGTATGATCATCTCCAAGTACCCCACAATCAAAGGTTTGTTTCATCATCTACCCAACATTCAGTGATACAATATAACAACTGAATGTTTTATAGGCTAATGGATGCATATTAACTGCGGGATAACTGATACATGTATTTCATATGTACGTTTACAGGTATTAACTTCGACTTACCTCACGTGATCGAAGACGCTCCATCATTCCCAGGCATCAAGCACGTTGGTGGTGACATGTTTGCCAGTGTTCCAAATGCAGATGCAATTTTCATGAAATGGATTCTTCACGACTGGAGTGACGAACACAGTGTTAAAATCCTGAAGAATTGCTATGATGCATTACCTAAAAATGGGAAAGTGATAATTGTCGAATGCATTATACCAGAAGTGCCAGACAGTAATGTTGCAGGTCATGGTGTATTCCATTTAGACAACATTATGTTGGCACATAACCCTGGTGGTAAAGAAAGATCACAAAAACAGTTTGAAAACTTAGCTAAAGATACTGGATTTACTGATTTCCAAGTGGTCTGTTCTGCTTATGATACTTACGTTATGGAATTCTACAAAAATTAGGCTAAGAAAAGGAACAGGAAAGTTTGAATTCCTTGAGTTAAATTATGTGTCAGTGTGAGATATCTTAAGATTTATATACTTTATAGTTTTTACCTCATTGTAATACAATCAATAAAACTGTGTTCGAGTCATGCGGTGCAGTGTTCTAAAACAGCCTTGAGCAGCTCATCAATTCTGAAGCACAAGAATCAATCTGGTCATGGTCATCTTTGCAAATTTCCCAGGTTACCATCTTCCTGATGATGGTAAATCATCTATAAAGGGTTCCTTTGTTTTATTACTTGTATCTTTGAATTACAATATTTTGCGAAAATTACAAGCAGCAAAGTCGCAATCAAAGGGTGAATTAACACATCTCATATAAATGCTTCAAAAAAAGAAGGAAAAAACTCATGGAAAATATGATGTAAACACCATTTAAGTTTTTTCTTTCTCTTATAATTAGCCCATGTATTTATTATTTATAACCCAAATAATTTAAATAGAGTTAAAAACCAACCGGTCTTTTTTTTTCCTTCATAATTAAACTCAACTCTTACTTCTTTCACAAAATCAAAATAAGTCTTAATTTTTCGTAAAATCTAATTCAAAGTAATTCTAGTTCTTATCTCATTATTCTCATAAATTACCTTTGTGTAAACCTTAATCATTACTTCCTCTTTAAAATCAAGTTAAGCCTTCACTTTCCTTTAGTCAAGATTGATTTATAATTTTAATTAATACTAATTATTTTCTTAAAATCTCTATAACAATATTAATCAGTGAATTAACTAAGGTTTTGATACTAAATTCATTCCCCTAGAACTCCATGAGCAACATTTATATTTTTTATCCAAGATAATATGTTTTTTTTCTTCTAAATTATATTAAAATGAATTAAAAGTATTGATTATTCCTTAGAATCATAGAATTATAACTAAATTTGACTATAGGTAATAATTATAGAAGTTTGTTATTTTGGTTGTAATGGGAGTAGTCAAGGAATGCATTTAATTTTACGTCCCTTTTTAGATTTAGATGAAGGGGAAAGTGTTTTCATATGAATTAAGAAAAAATAAAAAAACTTAATTTTTTTTTCTAAATATATTTTTAATATTAATTTTAAAATATTTAGATCTTTAGCTTTTTGTTCTTGTTTCTAGTGTGATTTCATTGCATATATAAATAAGAAAAAACTTGATAAAAATATTAAAACTTTCGTCTAATTTGGTAATTAGAATAAATCATTCCTTTTTATTTAAAATAGGATGAAGGAAGTATAATTTTTACTACTTCCGACGGGACACACTCAATATTCACATCTTAAAGTGTAATTTGAGGACGTAATGTTATTGACCATTTATTTTATTTACAAAATTATATTTTTATTTTATAATTTTTCACATTATTTTTTAACTATCAAGTGTTTAACTTAAATTTAATTCTTAGAGTATAATAGTATCTCTTTTATAATACTGAAGGTAATATAATTTTACTAAATAGTTACGGATTTATTAGGTAAGAAATAGAATCTTAGTTTAATAAAATGACACAATTAACAACCAATATAAAAAAATGTCTCTGTTTTCTTGAACTTTTATAAAATGCCCCAACCGTTAGTATTTCCGTTAAGGCCATCCAAATTGATAAAAAATCGTTTACTAAGTTAATCTGTCGTCTGACGAGATGATATATTGATGGGCGCAATTACAAAGCTACCCTTAAAATCACCCCACATTTGGATTAATTAACGAATCCGAAGTAATAAATTTTATACAAACCAAAATCAAATGATGGTATTATAAACGATCTACTTAGACTGAACTCTGAAGAAGATTAATTATTTACATTTCCCATAAAGAATTAAACATTTTAAAAAAAATTGTGAAGAATATCTTTATTATTCTTGCCTCCATTGATTACATTGGATGTCTTTATATACAACAGAAGATAACCCTAATTTATAACAAACTAGGAAACCACAATAAACTAGGAAACATAATATATTTAGCATATTCCTAACTTAATGTCCAAGGCTTGACACCCATATACATTCAAATTTTTACACTTAATTTTATAAGCATAGAATTAAAAGGTATACCAAAATAGGGTATCATTCAAAAAGACACGAGACGTTTCCTGACATCTGAGCGCTGAATTGCATGAATGACACATAAGATCGAGAAAGCTGAACAGCATCGAATAAAACAAACAGCATTAAATGATAGCTGATCGGGAAAGTAAAAAGTTATTATTATATTATTTTATGATCGAGAAAGCAAAATGTAATAATTATTTTATGATCGAGAAAGTGAATTGTAATAATTACTCTATTATTTTAATGATCGAGATCACACAAGTCTTTGAAGATAAGGAAACACGTATCGGACATAAAAAGCATCGAATCAAGAAGTAATTAGGAGCAATCTGTCATCTATATGATCGCACCAAGTAAAAGAAAAAATACAAGAACGATATATACATCGAAACAAGATGGATCGACCCAAAGAAGAATTGATCCAGAACGATGACCAGGCAGTAAAAAATGACACGTTGCATAAAGAGCGACCCAGAAAAATAGATCTATAAATAGAAGAGATCAAACAACAAAGAAGGGACGGGAAAAAAAGAGATAGGAGGAGAGTTAGAGAAAGAGAAAGAAAATATTTTTAGGTATGAATCTATGGAATATAGTAGTATTATGTAAGGATTTCTGTATTTAAATTGAAAAGTGTAAGGATTATAAACCCAAAAATTGCAAAACCTGGGTGATGAATGGTATTGTTCATAAATGATTTTATAAAATGAATAAAAGGATTTTTCTTTATTACTCGATCTTAGTTATGTAAATTATATTCAAGAATTTGATTGGTTGTTTAGTCGAAAGGATTTTTTGGCATAAACAATTGTAAAGAGAGAACTCTGGTATATACTATCTCCATAAGAAAAAGATCGGCTTGTTTTATATACATGAATAAATTTATTTTCTTAAAATGGAATGAATATATAAATATACCTCTAGAGTGTCACCAACGTTGATGACAAGTGCGTCTTCGACCGGTGGGATCTCAATCCACCCTTTGTCTTGAGCCCTAACGAAGAGACCTCCGATATCTTCTTGTAAGAGAATAGTAAGTGCAGCAAGATCAGAGTGTCGCCCGACACCGACTGTTAGATCAGGATTTGGACAAGTTGGGTAGAAATTCATGTTTACTGCTCTAGCATCTGTGTAGGAACGGATCGTAGGCTCATCAATTTCTACACCCAATCCTTTTAGAAGGGCACTCAACATTGCAAGTATCATTTTGTTGGCTGATTTTAGATAAGCAACAGCTGCATCCCTGCAAAATCATTTTGATACGAATAAACTGAGTTTAAAACTCATCATCATCACCGAAGGTAGTATTTTTTATCAATAAGAAAAAAAGAGGGAAAAAAACACTAACATTGAACAGTACCGGCATTCCTCAGGCCAAAACTTTCGAACCTCTTCATCGTCATTAACGTAGACCATGCTTAAATAATCTTTCCATTCCAAGGATTTTTCAGCCTCAGGAGAGAAACTGGTACCACAAAAAACATGGTTTGGGCAAGGTGAGTTTTGTTTAGAGAGAGCCAATTTTCTCTCCCAAGGTAAGTTAAAGAAAATATGAGCAGCACGTTTAGCATCCTCCAAAACTTCATGGGATACACCATGATTCACTACTTGAAAAAACCCTAAATTTTCAGAAGCTTCACAGAGCTTCTTACTTATTTCACTCTTCTTCTCATCATCACCACCTTCTTCTAGCAAAGCTGATATGTCAATAGGATCACTTAAAAATGGTGCGGAGTCGATTGTGTCTTTACGGTCGATACGCTCTGACGGTGGATGAATATATCTTGGTGGTACAGTTGTTAAACCAGTATCAACTAAACCTTTAACACCATGACCCTTTTTTACAACAAATTCGAATACGTCGGATTCTTTCTCAAAATCAAAAGCACTATCACCCATGATATATTATTAATAAATTTCGATATCAAGTTTGATGATGAGAAAAACAAAGAAATTAATGTCTGAGCTAGATATAATATTGGTAGAGGTAGGAACTGAAGTGCTTTTTATAGCTGCATTTGATGGGGAAAGCCTGCTTGAGTATGAGATTTCTTGATCTTTATGTGTTTGATTAGTCCAACATTTTAAAAAAGAACAGCATCCAGCATTATCTTCTTAGTTATTATTTTTGTCACTTTCAATATCTTCGGCCAGTATTTGGTTTATTGAAATCTCTAATCGTAATATTGGACCCTTCATTTAGTGTGTTTGTCTAGGAGGCATTTAGCTGAAGCAATATACTCGATTAGACTCAGCCAGGTTGCATGCACACGGAATGCGACGGCAATAGACGTATAAACAACAATAAGTAGTGTGATTTTTCGTATTATAAGTGATTTTTAGTATCAGATACTTAACTACTAGTTAAATAAATTTAATAATTGAAAGAATGATTTTATAAATAATGTGGTTTCACCCGAGAAAGATTGCACCATATTAAGATTATTTTAATTATTCCAAATCAGTAAATATTTCATGGCGTGTTCAAAATTATCTAATTAATGTCTAACGTCCGATTTCCATTATTTTAAATTATTCCAAATCAGTATAAAGATTTCATGGCGTGTTCAAAATTATCTAATTAATGTCTAACGTCCGATTTCAATGGAACAAAGATGTGGCTTGTCCAAAAGTGTGTGATCATCAGTGTTAATGTCCCATTTTCAAAGACAGAACTAGTTTAGAGCGTGTTGCACATTTTACCTAGCTGGTTCCCAAATCTAATTATAATTTTTTAGTTGTTTTAATATAAATAGATCTTATAAGCCCATTTTACACCGTCTAGGATGGGCAGGAACTTTTTTTACATCAATCTTTTCAGCAGTCCTAACTCCGTCCCTGCCCATTTGCGTGGAGACAGATATGTACTCATTAAACGAGATTTATAGTTAGTACTATTGGTAGACCATGGATTTTTTGGATCAGTTATGGTAGAAAATGAAGTGCTTTTTATCGGTGCATTTGATGGGGAAAGCTTGAGTGCATGCATGACTCTCTTGGTTTTACGTGTTTAGTCTAAACTTGATTATAATATCGGAGAGATGAAACATTGATAATTAGTCAAACATTTGAAAAAAAAAAGGAGGGGATACTACACATTATCTTCTTAGTTATATATATTTCATTTAGTGTGTTTGTCTAGCAGTACTCTTGGCGTTTATCACATTGATTGATTTTGTCTTCTTAGTTATATTAATATGCATCGATCGATCGATCATCAAGCAATATTAAGTTATTATATTTATATTAAGTAATTTTAAGTTATATTCATTATTTTTGGGGTGAATTCATGTTTTGACAATGAAAAATTTATATGGAGATTGATTTTCCCGATTGTTGATGCCTATAAAAAAAAAATTAATTTTTTTATCCTAAAGAGTTTTTCTAAGATTTCTAAGATTTAGTAACTTCTAACTCTCCACGATCCCAGACCAAACACATTTTTTACTGTTTTTGAACAATTAGAGACGGAGCAAAAACTTGAATTTTGAAGGACAAGTATATATATATATAAGAAGTGGATACCTAAATTCTACTAAGCGGCCTAAATTCATCCAATTAATTTTTTGTCATTTTTAATTAGAGAAAATGAGTCTATTGTCCAAGATTCCCTAAACTCTGGTTGAAACGGACGGTTAAAATATCACTATGGGTGATATGGACGGACATAAGTATCATAAAAAACAGACTAAAATACCCTTTTATAGTTTCACCCCACCCACAAAAAAATCAGTTAAAACCCACCCCACAAAAAACACTTAAAACACACCCCACCAATCACAGTTTCCACCCCACCTTTTTTTCTCCCATTACACCACTTCCACCTCGTGACAAATCCAACTTCGTCTACTGTCTCCACCTTCTTCATCGCCTACACAGTGAAAACCCCATCAATCTTCTACAACTCCTCTCATTTTTCCACCTCTTTTCTCCACCCTCTCTTCTC
This sequence comes from Papaver californicum, assembly GCA_023531435.1. Lineage (NCBI taxonomy): Eukaryota > Viridiplantae > Streptophyta > Magnoliopsida > Ranunculales > Papaveraceae > Papaver > Papaver californicum. The sequence continues at coordinate 167,687 of JAJJMC010000999.1, forward strand.
CACATCCTCCGCCTTCTCCACCTTCTCCAATTTCTCCACCACCACCAACAGAAAGAAAGAAACAATCACCATCCGGAAAAAAAATTAAACCTAGTTTCTTTATCCTCTTCTGATTTAGTTTCTGGTAAGTTTATGGATTTGCTTGTGTTTATCTTTTGTTTATGGTCTGCAACTACATCGATTTCTAGGGTTTAGGTCAATTTTATTAATTACCCATAAAAATTTAGATGAAACTGGTTTCATCCATCTAGGTTTAAGCAAAAAATGGGCAAAGTTCTGAAAATTAGAGTGTAACCCTCTTTTTTTGATATTGAGTAGATGTTGATGTTGGGTAGATATTGTTGTTATGTAACCTGTTTTGTTGTTGTTGATTGTTGTGTAGCCAACAAGTATGGGTTAATCAACCAATGTTAGTGTAAACTGTATTTTTTTGTTGGTGTTCAGCACATGAAACCAGTTTCTTCTTATTGAAACTGGACACTATGTTTATTGAAAGAAGTTTCTTCTTGTTTCTGTAATAGATATGTGACCCAGTTACATCCTCTTATTTGATTATAGCTTGAACTAACAACTATTTGTTTTTTTCTTGTTTTAACAGTTTGGCTAAATTGGTAGGACATAATGACCCCTAAAAACTAGAGGTACAATTTTCTGATTTCTTTTTGTTTAAATTGTTATTGATCATCTTCTTTGTTGAGTTAATGGTGGTGCAAATTGTTTAAATTGTTACTAATCTTCAGTTTCAGAAGGTTTTACACAGTTTCATCCAGGCTTAATCTTCAGTTTCAGGAGGTTTTACACAGGATGAAACTAGTTTCAGAAGGTTTTACACACGATGAAACTAGCTTTAATCATTTAATATGCATCGATCAATCAATCATCAAGCAATATTAAGTTATTATATTTATATTCATTATTTTTGGGGGGTGAATTCATGTTTTGACAATGAAAATTTTATATGGAGATTGATTATCCCCCATTGTTGATGCCTACAAAAAAAACCTTAATTTTCTTACCCTAAACAGTTTTTCTAAGATTTCTAAGATTTACTAAATTCTAACTCTCCACGATACCAGAGTAAACACATTTTCTACTGTTATCGAACAATCAGAGACGGAGCTAAAACTTAAATTTAAAGGACAAATATATATAAATAAAAAGTGGATACCTAAATTCTACTAAGCGTCCTAAAGTCATCCAATTATTTTTTATCATTTTTAATTAACGATGAGGGAGAGTTACTTATTAATTTACATTTAACATGATTTCTTTTAAGGCATATTATATTACGATGTGTGATTTTATCAAAATAATTATTTTATAAAGTAATAAAATATATTCCTACTCTAGCCATCAAAAACACATAGAAAATAGTAAATTATACATATAACCTTAAGCTTTAAAATAGAAATTTAAGTCCTTACAAAGGAAATGCGAATTACTCAGTCTTTTTCAATAGAAATCCTACTTTTTTTGTTTATTACCTGAGAACATTTTTGGGACAAAGTTTAAAAACAAAACAAAAATTTTCGATCAGCAAGTTTATACTTTTATGCTCATATAATTATCCACAAAAATTATAAAAATCACCGAATTTCTAAGACTGTAAGGATGATATGGCCCTTACTAAATCTATCCTGCCGACAACCCTTTCGAGTCCCAACATCATGTTAGCTAACTCACGCATAGTCTTTTGGAATAATCTATGACTAACCAACCTATTGGGAATTAGGTACATACGTACCCTTTTAGCAATTTTACAATGCAGCAGCAAGTGGCCACTCATTTCTTCTTTTTCGTTATCATATGATGGATGTTATTGTCTCCTTGCCGTTATTTTGGATAAGCCCTTGGTTATAATAGTATTCTAATCCATTTCATAAAATGATTTGCAAGATCTTTATAAATGGATATGTCAAAAAAAAGCTATTTTTCATTTACAAAAAGTTATATATTAGTATTAATTTATTAATCTACCTATGGAGAGATTACTTTTTTCTCTTCTTTTTATTTAATATCAATAAAAGGAAACTATCTAAAGAAAAAGAATAAACTAGAAAAAAATATATAATTAATTGGCTTAATAACCTTTGAATTTGTTTTTATGGGTGTAGAGGACAAGTAAAACAGGATACTACTTAAATATCCAAGAGTTCAAAATGATACTTTTCTATTATTCGAATCTGGATACTCAACTAAAACTTTTGTTTCTTATTATAAATAATTCCCATGTTGCTCATAAAAATACTCTCCTCTCTTTACATTCCTATAAGGATATATATGTTTCTTATCCTTTTTCTACCATAACTACGACTGAGTTTCTTTTTATTGGTAAATTTAGGATTTTTGATGATGGATGGTATAAATTAATGAAGTAATTAGGCGATTCAATGCATTACGAGTTTGGGTTGTGTCCAAATTTAATTTGACGGAGTTTTGGAATTTTTGTTTTATTGATGAGTTGCATTGTTGATTTGGGTGATGAATGGTGTGGACTAATGGTTGATTTAGGATATGACCAGTTTAGGAAGTATGGGTTGTTGTCAAGATCGAGTTTGCATGATTTTGAAAGATGTACAAAAGAGAAAATAAGCAGAAGATATTGCATACCTATTGTTTGATGAAAATCCGGAATGAACGTTATTGAATACTCTTTGTTACTGCATCTATTATAGACTATCATTATCATCGGTATTATTAATACTTAATTGACCAACGTCAGTTTGATTTTTGGAGACTCTCACGCTGAGAAAACCGGGGAGAAAGTTGGGTGTTTTTGTCGAAATCGTGGTCATGGTGGTTTGGGAGTGAAATGTAGTTAGTAAGTAACTACTGATAGTCTTGGTGGCACTATTCTTACTAAGTTATTTGTTTTCCCTGTTAGAAGATGTTACAGGGGTAATAAGATTGCTAATCTACACTTTGTTCCTTGTAAAATTACTAGTAAATTAAATAAAAGAAGCCTGCACGTATTTGTTTTGACGACTGCATACTACTATAATTATAATATAGTGTGTTATAAATTAAGCATGGGGAATTTACTTAGAAAATATTCTTTGTCTAGTTCCTCAACTTTTTAATAACCAACACTAATTAATGATAAAAAACATATATATATGTTCAGGATGTATCTGGATTTATCTTGTACATTTTTCACAGAAACATATTTTCTTCATGATGAAACCAAATTCATCTTAAACATTTCTAACAAGATTATACAAATAATAACATATATTAATAAGTAAAAATTTTATATAAAAAAGTCGACTACCATTCAGATGTACGTATAAATCCATATCACAAAGATAAAGTTTTACAAGAAAAAAACTAAAAAAAAA
>JAJJMC010000999.1:171034-191308 GCA_023531435.1 Papaver californicum
TGTGAGTCTTCTAGGATGTTCTAATCCCATTATAACTCGGTGATTTGACGAGAAATCGATAGCAATCCAAAACAGGGATGTACTCCTATTCCCGTCCAAATTCATGCTCCTCTGACCCTTATCTTCGGCTTCTAGAGCTTCCAATCGATTTTACGAACCTTTAATTAGATTGGGTACCTATCAATTTGGCTGAAATCCCATCAAATTTGCGATTTGATTTGATTCAGAGGGTTCCTGTTTGCCGATGAAGCTTTGACCCGGTCAACTGGGTTTGACCCGGTCAACTGGGTTTGACTCGGTCAACTGGCTTTGACCGAGTTGACTGGGCTGAGTTGACCCGCTGAGTTGGTCCGATCCAGCCCATCCCGATCCAAGGGTGCCCCAATCCAAAGTGTGGGTGCCTTGATCCATTTTCCCGGGTGCTTTGAACACTTTTTGAGCCAATTTTTCCACAAATCTTTATTCTTCTAATGTACCTACAAAAGCATAAAAACACGTAATAGACACACAATCGAATACTAACTCACTAGAAATTAAGGTACAATTTAGACACTAAGTCCATGACGCATGACGCATCCTTGAGTAAGCTTCATGTGAAAATTACGGGTGTTATAGGAAGTGTGAACATCCATCAAATGGAATGTAACTACCTCATCAAGTGCGGCAATAATCATCTCTTGCTTAGAATTACCGAAGCAGATGATATGAGTTACCATAATGTTGCAATCACCTCTAAATTAGATGATATGAGCGACAAGGTGCTGCACCTCAATGTATTGCATTTCGGATTCCTACATACCCAACCCGTACCTTGAAGGAATCAAGCCTGCTCGTAGTTCAACAAGTTGTTCAATTCGAAAGGAACAACCAATTTAAGCCTATTAAGGCAAAGCCAACATCGATTCCAACTTCGTTGCAAGGCCAAAGGCCAAGCAAAGCCTAGACCGTATAGGCCGAAGGAATTTCGCAAGGTATACACTAGCTTGTGCATAACTATCGCTATTTATCTTGCAAATATGCATTCTCAAGTACGTAGAACGATTGAATTATGTTTTTGCATAATTCAAGCTTTATAGGCTAAGCTACATGCATATTGATGCTTTAGCATCAAGTATGCTCCAACGTATAGGCCACATCGCATATATGTGTGCATTACCGCTCATGCACATTCAAGCTTCATCGGTTAAGCTACAAGCATATTGATACTTATGCATCAAGTATGCTCCAACGTATAGGCTACATCGCATTTATATGTGCATTACCGCTCATGCACATTCAAGCAAAGCTCTCTCCCTATATATGTTTTATTCGTATTTTTACAAATAAATATAAAAATAGGAAGTGACATCCATCGACTGCACTTAGGCAAAACCGCCAACTGGTTGGCGCCTCCTAGGCAAATCCGCTAACTGGTTGCCGCCTCAAGGCAATTCCGCCAATTGGTTAGCCAGCTGCTGGGCTAATCCGCCATCTAGTTAGCATGATGGCCAATTGTGCTTCCCGGTTAGCATAACTAAGATTTATCGATTTCTAACCAACACCTCCTCCCTATATATGTTTTATTTGCATTTATACAAGTGGATATAAGGAGGATATGTGACATTCATCTACTGCACTTCCTAGTGATGCATTCTCGGGCATGCATCACGGCCTAATAGTGCATTAGCACTATGATGCTCTTGCGGATGCGCAATATTGGTTAGTGATGCATTCTCAATAATGCATCACGGCATGATAGTGCCTTAGCACTATGATGCCTTCTCGGGTAGCAACCTTGGCTCAGTGATGCATTCTCAATAACGCATCACGGCATAATAGTGCATTGAAATTATAATGCATTATCGGTACGCAACTTTGGTTCGGTGATGCATTTTAAATCATGCATCACGGCATAATAGTGCATTGGCACTATAATGCAGTCTCACTTACACAACATTAGCTTAGTGATGCATTGGATCATGCATAACGGCATAATAGTGCAGTAGCAATATGATGCTCTCACTTACGAAGCTTCGGCTCAGTGCTGCATTCTCAATCATGCATCACGGCATAATAGTGCAGTAGCACTATGATGCTCTCACTTACGCAACTTCGGCTCAGTGATGCATTGAATCACGGCATAATAGTGCAGCGGCACTATGATGCTCTCACTTATGCAACTTCGACTCAGTGATGCATTGAATCATGCATCACAGCATAATAGTGCAGTAGCAATATGATGCTCTCACTTACGCAACTTCGGCTCAGTGATGCATCGAATCATGCATCGCGGAATAATAGTGCATCAGCACTATGATGCTCTCACTTACGCAACTTCGGCTCAATGATGCATTGAATCATGCATCACGGAAGAATAGTGCATTAGCACTATGATGCCTCCTCAAATACGCATCACGCGTAATAGGGCCTTAACACTATATTTCGGGTTCAAGGCATCAACACCATGATGCAATCCTAAAAGAGCTTTATAAGCTTAGAGTGAAGCTTCAACCCATGCCATGACGCATCCTTGAGTAACCTTCATGCAAAAATTGCGGGTGTTATATAAGGTTTTCAAGGCCCTCAACATTCGATTCAAGTTTGAGCTGACCGTCCAACGAGATCGACGAAACGTATCACAAAAGACGGGATACCGAGAATTTTGACCAACAATAAGTAAGAATATGCCAAGAATTTCTTCAACAGAGATAAAGCGTGTATCTTGTGCATGCGTTCTTTCTCTAACTATATGTCATAGTTTTTGAAACACAGATGGATACATTCGATATTCTCGCCGGAAGTCTTCAGGATCATCCATTAGTACTCTCTATATATAAGTGTTCCCAAATCTCGTAATTGGTCTACGAGGTATTGGTCTTTCAATTTGAGTTATGATTTTCATCGATTCAATTATCATCTTTAGCAAATTATATGATGCTAAGAAAATAATCAAAATAATGGATAATTCTTCATCTTCTTCATCGTTTTCGCTTCCCATTTCATATTCATCATCTCTACTTTCTTCATCATCACTATTTTATTTTTCTTGGCTTTCTCCATCAGTTTCTTCATTGGTTTCTTCTGTCATCCAATATTCCTCATCTAATATTTCTTCAAGATTGGACTTCTCCATGCCTAACAAAATAAAAGAAACAATACAAACTATAAACATTATTATAAGATAACACTAAATAGATATAAATATAAATATTGATACTAAAAACAAGCAAATAAAGAACATATAACTTATAATTGATTAAAAATGGAGTGCTCAAAACTGAAATATTTAATGAAAAAAATAAAATGAAATGAAGAAAACACATTCTAACCAATTATTCTGTCAAACGCTTAGATGTTAAACACTCGCAAAATACATAAATCCTACCCTACGTAGATAATAAAATAACATTCACTTGTTTAACTTAGAACGAATCCAGTCATTTCGATCATTTGCAGAAAAGTAAATGAACATCTCTTTTTTTCTTTTGGTGTTCAACATTTCTACTGTTTGAAAACGTTCATCCGTAGTAAGATCTGGTATTTCCATAATGGCAGCATATAAACTATCTCTAACACATTGCTTCTTCTTTTGCTCTTTAATTTTCTCCATTTTTTCCATTCGCCTATCAACAACCTTTTCTTCTATGATGGAGCGGAGTGCATCTATATGAGAAGCAATGGAAGTAACCCCAGTAGAAACACTGCTCATAAGTTCATCTTTGATATCAGTTGCTGGTGTAGTAGAGTCAGGTTCATTTCGTGCTTTTTTCTTTGGACCTGAGTTTTCAAATTGGTTCGCACAGTTTATTTTTGGTAAGATGGGACTGTAAACCTCAACAATAGAGATTGGGTCGAAAGGGGAAAGTTAGAAGGATGTTCAAAGCTTCCAAGACCAGAATCTACAAAATCATGTATGGACTTGTCTTCATTTTCACAAGTTCTTGCAGTAGTAGCATTTTGGCTCACATCCACAGTAATTTTTCTTGTTGCCGCCTTACCACCGAAAATGATGCATATGTCGTCATAGTCATCAAATGCAGTAGTTCTGATCCATTTTTGAGTCTTGTGGGACTACAAAAAATAAAAGAAGATAATCAATATTTACGACTAATCCATTTTAAATTTAACAATATGCACAAAATATAACATAAACCATCCACGTACCGTAACATCAAAGTAGTCTTCCCATACTTCTTATGGGGCTTCTAACAACCCATTAGATGGGTTTATCCCAAATCCATAACCAATCTTAAAAGCTTCACTTACTACATCAAACTTGTTTCTGAACCATTTCATAGCACCTTTATAGTTTTAGTGTGTCTTATTGCTTAGTTTAGAACTGGTAAAATACTAGTCTCAATGGTTCTCTTGCTAAATGAACCATTCTTATCCTTCCATCCACGTTTTGTTGAATCAACCAACACACTTAGAAGTACTTTCCTCTCTTGGTTTGTCCAAAAAGAGTAACCAGTCTTTCCTTTGTTACCATTAGCATCACCTTGGTTTGAAGGATCCATTCTATTACGAAAACTTAAAAAACATTATCATATAATATACATGTGTATATAACTAATATCAGTGAAGTTCAGAAATACAAAAAATCTAACAATAACAATAAAAAAAAACACTTGATTGAACTGGACACGGAAAACATATTCAGAACTTACTTGGTACTTTGCGAAAGGTATGTAAAGCCGAAGTCTTTATGGAAGATCTGTAGGAGCAAACAAACTTTTAAATATTTGAGAACATCAACAGAATTCAAAGACCAATAGAATGATAATCAACTAATAAGAACATGCCTTCAAACTAAGAAGAACAACTCAATTGCGTGTTTTACTTTGAGATAGTATATGTATATATAGATCAAAGATCATAAGTCTGAAAAGGAAACCAAAAATTATATTCAAAAATCTGCATGAGAATTTTTATAATTGTTGTGTATAGGTTAGATCTTAGCATAATATGGAATAAAAAATAACTTATGTGCAATAACTAATCTTGCATGTCATATTCAGAATCTTACATATCATATCCAAAATCTTGCGTATCAATTATCTCATAATCATTAAAATGGAAATAAAAAAAAATATTTTGCAAATACCTTTTCAAAAATAAAAAGAAATATTTTGCAAATAAAAAGGATTGGTCAGCTTCTTAATAGCTGACCAATCCTTGCTAAAATACAACTGAACCTTCGGCTTCTCAAAGTCCCAGACCAGGTTCCCTATCTTGCAATGTTTACTAAAATTTCACATGTTCAAGTGAAGATATAATATGAAAACCAATTAGTAACAGTAGAACATATGGTATGTGCAAGTAACTTGAACACCCATAGAAACAATAGATGTCGTAGTCCGCATACCTGGATAAGAAGCTTGGGCTTTTCAAGGGTAGAAAATATAATTTCATACAGAGCCAGACTGGGAAAAGCATACAGATTAAACAGGAGCACAAGAAGTCAGCTGAAGAAAAGGTTTCAACATCACTGGTATAAAACAAGTGTGAAAAAATCACTGAAAAGTGAATATACTATGTGGATGGACCTGAATGGATGTACATGCATTCCACCATTTTCCATCTATCACAAACTGCTTGAGCTATTGGCTGAGCAACCCTTCAACAATCTTGTAGTCATCGACAACAACATCCCTTTGAACAGCTTCAGTTACTTCTTTATTCTGCCACAACATAAACCAGAGAAAATAAGCATAACATGGTATAATAATCTCTCATGTATACACTGAATTGCTGAAACAACCTCACCTGTCAGCACAAACTAACAAGAGCATACCATGATACAAAAATCCACTTGCTTTCCCTTGTAATGAACTCCCGGCACCCTATGACTACCACCAAGTGTGCTGCACAAAACATAAAACTTATTAAAACATTGTTGTACATGTTCATAAAACCGTGATAGTGAAATTACATCCATCGATCAATTAACAAACTACACTCACAGAATCCAAAACAAGCAAACACAAAACTCGCTTGTAGACTTGCCACTCATATGGAGGTCCACAGTTACATCCTTACTAGTTCCGTGCTCAAACTTTAAAGCCACCTGCCACAGATTCAAATAAAATGAATTAAAAACAACAAAAACAAAATATTAAATCAATCAGACTTGAAATAAAAATGGGTTGTAAAAACGCTTCAGACATAACAGTTTAAAATTGTGACTAAAATGGAACAAATGAATATAAGTCTCACCCTTGACTGTAAAGAACATACAGATGAACCCAATGCCTGCATCATATCAAGAGATGAACAAACAACATCTTTCGATGTATTGATCTCTACCTGAAAAACAAAAATTATCTCATAATCATTAGGGCAGGGATGTGCCAACTGTTGATCCTTTATATGTTGTGTTGATTAACTTGGCAGATGACTAGCAAGTTTCAACTGCTTTTCTTCCCTTAGGCTCTTTAGTTTCAACTGATTGATCTTGTATTTAACATGGTTATATTTTCTTTTCAGGATCCATTACGCCCATTAGTGTTAGGTGGTGACCACTCGATATCATATTCTGGTTGTAAGAGTTGTATCAGAAAAGCTTGGTGGACCTGTAGATATTCTTCATTTAGATGTTCATCCTGATATTTATCATTGTTTCGAGGGAAACCAGTACTCACATGCTTCTTCCTTTGCTCGAATAATGAAGGATGGTTATGTACGACGCCTTTTACAAGTAAGGCTTATGTATGTGAACTGTTAAACTTGGGCATGCTAGGTAAAATCTGCATACATATTTTGAATTGATGATTGTTCATTTGGTGGTTATTTCTTGCAGTTCGAAAGATCAATGAGGTTGATATTCTCACAATAGAGATGGCCTGGTATTCATGTGAGTTCAATGCTCATTTTTCTCTTGTGCACTATGGAAATCTTGAGTTACTTTTATGCTGTCCGTTAGCAAAAAAGTATTAGTTGCCCAATCTACAAACCTTATATTTGGAGGTACATGCAGGATTACATTTTGAGTTGCTTTTTCCGTTATGTGTCAACCTGATATATTTTTTTTTTAAACAAATTCTTGGTGCTTACATTCCTAATCTTCAGGAAGCTGCTTACATTCCCAATCATTTTGGACTTGTTTGTTTACTGGAATTTAATACATAGTATATTGGTAATAGATGATTCTAACTGACTAACTCTGTTGATTTATAAGTTACTGATGATAGTTTCAAACTGCAGGGAGTCGTGAGTAGTGCTCTATTGCGGCAAAGAAGCAATGGCGTTATCAGAGATCACAGAGTAAGCATCTTCATTTTTTAGATAACGATTAGTGACCGCTTGGTAGTCGACTAGACAATGGTTTGGAGTTTTGTATATAACGTTCTAATTTTGTTAAATTTCTGATGGCAGTTAAATGATAGTAAATGTCATTCTCAACGTATTTGTCAATCAGGTATGAGTAGTTCATATTGGAGTTATGTTAAAAATTTTGGAAGCACTCCTAGGTGTAACTTAGTTCTAGCATATAAGCATTAATTGGTTTTCCTGATTAGATGGTTAGATTGGATTCCTGATCTCTGACTTAGTCTCTTAGCACTATTATTTATGTGTGGGTGCTCATCATGTAACACACATACACCTATTAGTAGATAATGCTCTACTTTACCTTCTTTCATCCTGTTACAAACATATTACTAATAGTCATTTTGATAAAATCAAAAGATCTTTTGCCTTTGGAAGCTCAAGAAAATACATTGAAGAGGGTTTCTAAAGTTCTGTGCAGATATCATGTATGTTTTTACAGCAAATGATGCGGCTTCTTTACGTAGTGGTTTTCATTTATGTTTTTACACTTGGATCATAAAATAAGAATTTCTAAAAAGAGAAGTGGTAACACAGTTGAAGCATAGTGACGTCGTAATTCAAAACATAGTGATGTTGTAATTCGAAAATACTAATGTTGATTATATGTTTATTTGGATATCTTTATTTTGGTTTTTTCCTCTCATGTTACTTGGAACTCTGCTAGTGCGTGCTATTTTTATTTCAATGAAAAATATAGTTTGCTAAATGACCTAAGTGAATACATAAAATTGTCTAAGATTTATAAAGCTTTAATTAAAACAATTAACTAGTGGTATTGATAAACCCAATATGCTGAATTCATTCATATATGATATCCTAATCAGCCATCTCATCACTATAGTCCACAGCAGCCCTAATAACACGATCTATGAACCTTGAGTTGGCAAAGATTTCTAGTTGCACAATTGTTTTTAACCTTGAGTTGGCAAAGATTTCTAGTTGCACAATTGTTTTTGTATATCGGTTGGTAGTAGTCTTCTTCTTGACCACTGTAATTTCCATCTCTAAGTTTCCCAACATTGAAATACCAATGTACATTGGAATTCCATTGGCTAAAGCTCCAGTCAAGTAGAATCCAGCATTCTGTAGTCTTTGTTCCTTGCTGTCCTCCATTGTCATTGGAAAACAAAGTTTCACAGGAAATCGGTATTTGATAATAGGTATAGTATCTCTTGATCTGGTTGGTTTTCGTAGTTTGTTGCTATTTTTCCAACTCTAGGTCCAGTTATAACCTCAGCTTCAATTTGCTGCTCCCGTAGACGTCTTACGATCAGCTTAGTTCAATTTGCTTCAATCGGCGTATGTCATAGTTCATTACTTCCGACACCAGTCTGTTTTTCGGAACATCAATATATGACATGTCTGGGTATAGGATATCCGAAAACTCATATTCTTTTAAAGTTCTACTATGCTACCAGAATATTCTCTCAACTTCCTGCAAGGCATAGGTTTGCAAAACATCATCTGTGTATGTTAAGTTCGAATCTCCATAAAGCTGTTGGTGTTTGTATAGAATCCAGTCCGTCAAAATGCGCCAAATATCCGGCTATAGTTTCTTAGGTTCGGTCATCTTGTAGTTCAACAGAATAATAACAAATAGTTCCCGCAGTTTTGTGCCACTTACCATCATCTTCTAACAACCCTAGTACCAAACATGCGGCTTTGAAAGTAGGATGAGTTGTTTCATCGACTGTTTTAATATCATCATAGCTTTGACAACCTTTCTTCACATTTAATAAAATACGAAGGTAGTATTTCTCCCATGTTGTGGGATGCACATGGTAGATACGACCAATTCTAAAGCCCCGTTTTCTTGGCTTCCACTCCTTTTTCTTTGCGTCCCAGATCCATTCAGAAGAAAACTGTGAATACGTCAGTTCCCTCGCCTCTTGGTAGTCTCTGTTAGCTTTCATCCATCGTATGAATTTTGATGCATCTGGATCCGCTCTATCGAGAACATCTTTCAACTCATCGGTATCTTTATGATAAATTAACTATTCTCCTTCAAGATGTAATGGTAATCTCTCAATACTTGGGCGTCGATAGTGAATCTCAAAATTAAGGATTCTCCATATTGATTCCACTCTTGATAGATATCTACTTACCTCGTCATAGTTTGGTTTATGTGCCTCATTAGTGGCATCGCCGTTGCTCGATTTCTTTTGATCGACGTAGTTGTTTCAAGAATAGCAGTTACCCTGTCGCTAACTTTGTGTATGTACTTGAAAAGATATTTAACCGTCATACCCCTGCAGTTACAGCACTTCACGTTAATATGTGCATCTTATCTGACCACCAAGTCTAAGTTGTGTGGCACAACCTATTTATTATCTAACTTGATTCTATCTTTCTCAATTCCCTAATTGTTCTGTCGTCGTCTATAAATAGTATACCCATTCTGATCAACACATGTTTTGTTGCAATAATCTTAGGAAATTTCTTATAACACTTTTTTTGGTGCATGCAAGGGGATGTAGGATTGACATTGCCGCATGGACCATGGAGCATATATTGATATATCACATCAAATCCTAGCTTGTCCTTTTCTGGATCTGGGAACTCTGCCGAAATAATAAAATCTACGTGTACTGCAGATCTGGGCTTGTCATCTGGTGTAAGCCACAACAATATATGTGCATGGGGCAAACCACGTTTCTGGAATTGAAAAGTATATAAGGTTGCATTTAAACTAAAAATTGAATGTCATTATAGATCCTACTTTTATTCGTAAAGAAATATTGTTTTGGGATTACTATGGAATCAATTAGTAAAAAATTTACCTTCTTCAACTTCTCCGAAATGCCTGCTTCCCACCAGATCAGACATCAATTGTTTTAGCTTGATGTGAAATACGCGACTGAATAGATATGGTCTGTCATTTGGTTTTTGTCCAGCTACGAAATTGAGAGCTTCCGTAATCTCATACCACTTAGGATGCATGTGAATGTAATAATTAAGTCTGGTGGCCTTAACTCTCTGCATATTACTATCGCATCTTGATAATGTTGAATCATATACCTTGGTCCACCGGTGAAGCTGGATGATAAGACGACTCGACATATGGTACCTGTATCAGTGTCTCCAGCTGCCACTGCTTCTTTTATACCTTTATATAAGTCGCAACGTATTTTATCTTGATTTTTTCTCACCCACTTTAATCTGCTTTGTTGAATTATAGCATATGCATCAACAACATAGTACTAGAATAGTCGCCCTCCAAAAAGAAGGGTATGCCCTTCGTTTGCCCTTTGTTGCAATCTAAATGTATAGTACTCCCTCATAGTTATGTTCTTTCTTTTCATTAACATATGGAACATTTGTATGAAAACCATCTTTACCGTAAGAAAACAAAAGTGGATATTGCATTTCCATGTAACTGGGATTTATCTACGACATTTCTTTCAACCCACTGGCTTTCTCGTGAAAAATTATATCCTTTTTTCCATCTGACTCCGGGTCATCAACTAAAAGCCCAACAATTTCAGAGTTGGTTGGCAAATTGTATTGTCCTGCATCTCTACTACGAATACCAATAAGACGTAGTTGCACCTCACCTAGATCATTTTTCTTATATTTGTCTCTCCATATTCTGAATTTTTTGCATAGCCAATTATTCTTGTCCAACATTTCTAGCAAGCCTGCTACAATAGTGTCATCCAATGAGGTGGAGAGTTCATATTCATATTCATCAACTTCATTCATCTGTGGATCAGTTTCTGATTTTTCGATAACTTCTTTTTTCTTCTTTTTCCTGGAAAGTGCATTGATTCTATTTTGCACCTCATTTTCAGTATCTAAAATATACATGTGGCAAAATGCAGGAAGTTTGACATCACTTGGCGATAAAGAGCCTATGGTTTTAGCCATACATTGTGAACACCCATGGAGCCGAACCATCGTTCTGATATTTTTTTACCTTAGCGTCGAGAAAAGTAAATGCAAATATTGAATTGTAAGCCCTAATGTTGATTTTGAAATTTGCTGCTTCAGGTCCACCGCCTATATGTTGCAGTAGTTATTTCAAAAAATCAGGGGCTTCTTCAAGTAGAAGCAATTTCACTGTTCCTTTCAAACAACAAATGCTAAACTCTGGTGGACTATTCTTCTGCCTCTTTTTCACCCTCTCCTCATTTCACATCATTTATTGACAATGAGGGCATATTGCAGTTGGACCTCCAACATCATGTCTCGACAACTCCATTACTGATGAACATATTGTGTTAGCAGAGCAAAGGTGAATGATTGAAATTTAGAAGAACTGCTGGAGATACATACATCTATATGGGAATTCTTCTTCGGAATCATAATCCTCAAGTTCAACTTGTTTCACAATATCTTCATTTTCGTCTAATTATGAACACAATAATTCGAATCAGGCATGTATATTATAATTACGATGAATGCAACTGATATAATTTAGATTATGCATTTACCATTTAACATGAATCTTGGACCAAAAGTTTTAATTCGTGTACTTGCATCTTGAGGTGTGTTACCGGGTGAAACTGGTTAAAATATGAATTAACGGAAGTGGCTAGAACGTATACCTATGTGAGAAAGAAAATAAAACCATAGAATAAAACAAACAAAACCATACAAAAGAATATTAAGTGCTACCTTTGAGTTGAGACGTGAATATTATTGCTTCTTAATTTTCTTGATTAATCAACTGTACAAAGAGAGCCCCCCTTATATAACGAGAGTAGGAAACCCTAGAGTAGGAAACCCTAAACATAATAGAAAACCTACAAAGATAGGAAATCTTAAACAAATCCTAAACAAAATATATTGTTGTCAAACCCTAGAGATTATTAGTTGGCAGGTGTATCAGGACTGGTGGTATGACTACAGCCAAAATCGATCTTCTGGCTGTATGGTTCAACACTTCTCCTCAAGTTGAAGGGTAGCTGGCGAACATTCAACTTGCTTCTCATGCTTCGCTTATCTTGCTCATCACGTCAATATGATCTCATCTTAATTTTGCTTACTTGTCTCCATAGATTTTGTATGTCTTCTATAGCTTGCTTGGTAACGGTGGATACTTGTCCACTTTTCTAGTTTTTATGAAGCTTGATCGTCGTAGATTCGGACGCTTCTCTTGCTGAGTTGTCACGAAACTTAACCAATTAAAAGGTTTAGAGGTTCCGCCTTAAACTAAAAAACTTCATATTGGGTCTTTACGAAACTTAACCAGTTAGTTGGTTCAGAGGTTTCCGCCTACCCAACAAATAAAACGTCTGGGTTGATGATTCTGAATGGAGTGGTCTACCTGTTGAAGTATTAGAAGTAGAAATAGTAGATGTTGGTGGTTCTCTGTTGGTTAAGAGACTCAAGATGTTGTTGGTGTTCTTTGTTGGTTAAGAGACTCAAAAAATTTGTTGGTGTTCTCTGTTGGTTAAGAGACTAAAGATGTTGTTGGCGTTCTCTGTTGGTTAAGAAACTCAAAAAAAAAATTGTGTTCTCTGTTGGTTAAGAAACGCAAAAATTTTGTTGGTATTCTCTGTTGGTTAAGAGACTCAAAAATTATGTTGATGTTCTCTGTTGGTTAAGAGATTCAAATTGATATTTAAAAGCTGGTGGTGATGCAAAGATGGTATGCAAGGAGATGATGCTGTGAATGCAAAGTGAAAATACTGGTAGAATGGTATGAACGTGAACTAGTGGTGATGGTTGGAGAGGAGCAAACCTCCTCCCATAGGATCGAACCCCCTATGATACCAAGTTGAGACAATAATTGCTATGCTTCTTAATTTTTCTTAATTAATTTAACCTTACAGAAGACTCTCTTATATAATGAGAGTAGTTTTATATAAGGTAGGAAATCTAAATAAATCCTAAACATAACAGGAAATCCTAAACATAACAGGAAATCTATTCAAATTCTAAACAGAATATATTAAAGACAACGAATTGGCATTTGTATCAGGATTGATTTTCTTACTGGAATCCTACATATACTTTCTTTAACAAATCCTATGCTTCCAAAAAACAAAAAAATCCTAATTTAGATACAAAATAATTCTAAATTTAATTTATATCTTTCTTTTGGTTATACATATATTTCGAAGAAAAAAAAATATATTTAAATTTTAACAATATCTTTACTTTATTTTTTATGAAAAATATATTTTAATTTTAAGAACATTAGATATGATTATTTCTTGGGTAATATACAACGTATTTTCTGGAAAAAAGAAAAAAAAAGATTTTGATATTCAACGTTTTTAAATGCTAATTATAATTGAAATTTTTTATTAGATTTATTAAAATAAATTTACATGCAACCATTTACACTATTTTTATAGCCACGTATCCTATGCTCCATTACGTGTATTATCATGCGACCATTGCCTACCCTCTTCTCCACTGTTGAATATACACCTTTCTAGCTTCTTCTTACAGCAATCTTCCCTCTAGGTCAGTATATTAAGTGTTCCAAAGTACTTCTTTATCTGACCTACAAATACAACAACAAATCAAAAAATTAGAAACCTAAACTCAACTGCTACTTAACCTAAAAAAAAAATAAGAAATCTGAGAGAGAAATCTTTTCCACCCATGGAGTGTTATGTGATTGTTATTTTCATTTCATTTTTAAGTAAATTGATTGTATCCAGTTTGGTAGATTTTACTTGAGAGTAGTCAAATTAACATTAACAGTAGTTAAATTAGCATTTGATAGCTCTTCATTTAGATTGTAAAGTAGTGTAACCTCTTATTACTTGGCGCATGTATTTTATCATGTATATAAGATTTTTATTAATCCGGTTACCGAAAATAAATTACTATATTTTTATTTTGTATTTTGTTCTCATTTTATATCATTTTATCAGATTAAAAACTATGAATCAGTAATTATAAATCTATTAAGCAATGGAAAGTTATATATAACTTAATTATACGTGAGAATTTTAAAAACGAAGTAGCCTTAAAAGACAAACTACAGAAAGAACCCAATCCTATTCACTTTTTAACAGAAGATTCATAATGACTATTATTAGAATTATAAGGATCAATTTTATGGGTCCCTAAATATTTGTAGTCTCTAATTTTGTCTTGATTCTAAACCATGTCGACGTTGATTTTATATTTTTCTGAGATATTATTTTTGAATTCATACATACGTTGTTATTGTTTGGCTTTATATCAGTTCGTTTAATTCAGGTTTGATTAATTTCCAATAATCATCAGTTTGTTATTGTGATGCTCCACGAAGTTTGCTGGGCTCGCTAGCAAGTTCATCATAGTGGTATTCTAACTCTTACAGGGCTTGACTTCGTATTAATGGAGTCATCTCCTTGTCGAATAACATAAGTATCTTCTTTTGTAAAACCTTAGCTGGAAAATTGAAATTATCTAACTTTCTAGGGTTGTAAACATAAACCCTAGACTCTGATTTATATAATATCCTTTTCTTTTTCTTTTTAGGTCTATCAATTACTTCCATGTCTTTGGCTTGATTAGTTTCCTCATCTTCCATAAAAACATTCAAATCTCTACTATGTCCTAGTAGAACCTTCTACCACTCTGCATCTCGCAAGACCTAGGGTTTCTCTTGGTGTACACATGTATTATGTGTATACATATAGACATTATCTACGGTTTTTGTTATATACAAATAATATATATGTGGAGAGTTTTTTTAGGATTTCATTATTCTATTATATACCATTTTTACTTATTTATACAAATAATACGATCTATTAATCCGACGCAACGGGGAGAACTCCTATACTCGTTTGTCTCCTTTTCAAGACGGTGTTGCCTGGCGTAGCAGAAATAGTGAGGACAACACGTGAAACAAAAAAAATGATTAAGAGTGAAGAGAATGTCTATTGTCCATAGTCGTTTTCCCCTTTTTGTTTATTACAGCACCGGGGCTCCGTAAGGGGCCTTGGAAGGTTGGATGTAGCCGGCATACAACAATTCCTTGAGTTGCTTCCTCAACTCCTCCAATTCTGGCGGGGCCATGCGATATGGGGCCATGGCGGGCGGCTTTGTTCCAGGTTCTAGCTCGATCTGATGATCCACCTCCCTCTTGGGTGGTAGTTGCTTGGGAAACTCGGCTGGCATCATATCCTGGTACTCCTGCAAAGTCTTTTGCACCTCCAATGGAACGACCTCGACCAGTTCTTCGCTTTCCTCAATGATGGCTGCTACAAATGTGGGTTCTCCCTTCTGAACACCCCTCTTTAGTTGTAGAGCCGAAAGTGCACTCGAGCAAGTCTCCTTGGTCCGGGTGGCTGGAATCACACATGGAGATTTCTCGTCACTGATGCTGACTAAGCCGAGGCAAGGCACCACGGCAACTTTGGGACGATCCAAGAAATCCATTCCGAGAATAACTTTGAAATCGTCCATCTTTACCACCATAAAGTCGGTAGTTCCCTTCCACGCGCCAACCTTCATTTCGACCCCCTTGGCCGCTCCATGAACAGGTATGGCTTCTGAATTTACCGCCTTGTTGGTGCTTGAATCAGCTTCGACCTTCAACTTCAATCTATCGGCTTCTCCTTTAGAGATGAAGTTGTGTGTTGCGCCAGAATCGACCATTTCCTTGGTCTTCTGCTCGTTTGGACTTATGTCCACATACATAAGTCCTTTGTTCTCCTTTGGTGATGGACGTTTTTCCTTGGGATGGCTCTTGATTGCGCTCAACCGAACGGCTCCCAGGTGCGAGTCTTCGGTTTTCTCTTCATGCTCCGCAATCAAAGAGTTGAGTAAGTTCTTTTTGGGATAACTGTGAGCAAGATGATCACCTTGGAAAATGAAGCATTTCTTCACACGGTTATCTTGCCTTCCTTTCCACCCGTTGATTGGCTTGGACCCTTCGCGGCTAGTTTGTGGCTTATCGCGGTAGTACCTGTCTCCCCCACCCGTTCCTTGTGATAGTGACTTGGATGGCTTGTTCTTGAAAAGTTGATCAAATTTGCTAGAAAAGTCATCAAGTTTCTCGACAGTGCTTAATGCGGTGGACAAGTCAGTAATACCTCTTCGTTGAAGTTCCATAGAAGCCAAACGAGGTAGGCCACGATTGAAGTGGTAGAAGCGGTCCTCATCTGCCATTGTCAATATGTCTAACATAAGGGAATTAAATTGTTTGACGTATTCGGAAATGGTACCTGAATATTTCAAATTGTGAAGTTTGTCCCGAGCTTTGTGCTCAACGTTCTCCGGATAGAACATGGCTTTAATCTCCCTTTTGAACTCCGACCAAGTAGTGATGGTGCAGACTCCTCTCTCGATTTCTGTATATTTTTTTCTCCACCACAATAATCCATCTTCTACCAGGTACATGGTCGTCGTGTCGACCCGTTCTGCTCGTCATCAAGGCCTGTGGCCCTGAAGTATCTTTCCATGTTCCATAGAAAGTTTTCCAGCTCCTTAGCATCCCTTGCGCTGGAGTATTCCTTTGGTTCTGGCACCCTCACTTTATATGGTCCACGAACCGTATTTCCTCGGATCAGGGTCCTTAGCTCATCAATTTGAGCTTGCAGCATCCTCACATGTGCACCCATATCGTTCCGATATGTCTCAAAAGATACCTCCATCGATTTCTCCAAATCGTCTTGTTGCTCCATGGATTCCCCTAAATCCAGGTTCAACTTTTCTACCTTTTCTTCCAGTGATCCAACACGAGATTCTAAACGGGGGCCCACTGACTTATCCCGTTGTTGTTTCTTTGTCTTCTCAACCTTTTCATTATTGTTAGTGATAACAACATTTGCATCATTTGAAGACATGGTGAGAGATCTTACCGAGAGTAGTATGAACGTAGCTCTGATACCAATTGTCACGGGGTCGGTCCTTCGCCTCGACTTTACTTCGTGCGGCACTTGTCTAGAATTCCGTTACTAGATAAGTAAGCCTCCCAAACAAAGTTTAACACAACTTTGTGTAACTACTCAAGATCAAAACTCACAGGAAACTCAAGAACGCTCAAGAACACTCAAGAACAAGAGAGAATGATTGAATGAGAGAATTAAGTATGTATTGCTCTCTTACTTGGATTGTTAGATCATTACAAATGAGAATGGCATCCCTATTTATACTAGTTGGGAGCCAAGAAAGTTCTAGAAAATTATCTAAGATCTATACAAGTGTATGGCTAGGATCTACTTCTAGATTATTCCACTCTTATCCACAAATATCTACACTATTCTAGAATATTCTAAGAAAAGGACAAATGAGAGAAGATTCTAGAATGAGAGGCTAGCCAATTAGCCAAAGGGGCTAGCCAAGGTGGTGCACAAGGGTGAGTTAGCCATGTGTTGAGCCATTTGGTGCACCCTTGTGACACTCTGCTCCTCTCCCAACCCTGATCTTTTATAAAAAAAAAAGCCTAAATCACAACAAAAAATACCCATCACAAACCTTAATGAAATCATAATCCGACACAGACAATAAAAAAATCAAAAGCAAACAAAATAGAAAGAGATCAAATCCAAACCTATTTGTGACTCCTATCTTGTGCACCTGTTAAGAAATCAATAAAACAGTGAAACACTAAACTACAAAAACCCTAACAAAATAAAAATAAAATTCATATGAAAGAGAGAAAACAAACCCAACCTCACTTTATTTTCGTTACAGCTGAAATCTCTAGCTAAACAACAGAAGAAAATGGATTTTTGTAATCAACATTCATCACAATTGTGACACAAACAAAAATATACATCAGAAATAGTGGGTTCCATTATCATTAAAAAAATCCTAAAATTTGCTAAAACCAAAAATCCCCAATCTGGAAGAAGTAAAAAAAACCTATTTTTGACCAAAACCAAGACCCTAAATTACAACAATCTTGTTAATCTAATTAGAACCCAGAAAATCGAAAAACCCTTAATCCAAAATAACAACGAATCAGAAACCTAGATATCATACTGAGAAATTGAAAAATCAAGGTTTAATAGAAGAATATATTGTTGCAGTAGATTTTGACATTCAGGCCTTCTCAGCGCATTAGGGTATCCTCCCCTTGAATTGATGATGTTAACACCTACAAAATAAAACAAATAGAAAAACAACATAGATAATTAGATAAATAATTAGTAAAAATAAGTTCTTCGCAATGAACATAACCTGATGCCAAAGTTAACCGTGAGAATTTAGGTCAGAAGGGGATAGGGAAGAGATCAGGGTACTAGTAAGCGGCGGTAGTGAAAGAGTGAAGAGAGGAAATAAGAGTTAGGGTTTAGCTTTTATATTGGGATTATTAGGGTAGGAGTAGAGATTTGATCTGTTGGATGGTTGCAACTCACGTATTCATCGTCGATTTATAGTGCACATCATCTACCGAGGTTAGGATAACCCATTACATTTAGTATTTGGTATAAATATGGTGTAAACATATCCATCCCGAACAACAACTCATATAAGAGGTTTTGATGACCCAAAAATATTACAACTAATCTGGTGCTGCCATGTGTCCCTCCCAGAATAATCAATGCCGAAAACTCTTCTCTTAACTAACAGGGATAATGGATTTCATTACTATTCAACCAGAAAAGTTATACGATTTTGTGGTTTAAGGAGAAGATAATTATTTTTCTTACCAAATCAAAGAACGAGCAAGAATCTTAGTTAGCCCTTCACCGGACTTATCCCTATATTAGTCCATATTTTAAGGACCTATAATGGGTGGATAAATCTCGTATTATGATATTTTTTTCAAAAACTTAATACTAACTTAAATTAAAAAATATGATTGTTTTCTCGGTCATAAATATTATGTTATGGTACATGTGTTCATTATTTTCCAAGAGATATATATTTAATGTGCAACTATTTCTTTTAAGCATATATACCATGCGTTCACAGAAGAAACTCTAATTTTTGAATTTTATGTAAGCAAACATTTTTTTAGCGTTTACATATACAACATGCAGACTTTAGTGTTAGTACATGCAATTATACGTACAATGGATGCATCCATATATAACATATAGCCATATTATGATAATATCGTAAATTGTTGTCTTTTAGGCATATATAACATATAGCCATATTATGATAATATCGTAAATTGTTGTCTTTTTAGGCATATCCGTTTTTCAGTGGGTGCATACATAACATATGTATTCATTTGTTGACTAAGGACGGCACTACAGTCAGGTTAAGAAACAATACAATATGGGTTAATCATCCCCAATCAAGCAAACCAACAAGGAAATAAATCTTGTTTGAATTTTCCATAAAAATATTCAAAGAAGTTTAATAAGTTTAAAAAGATTGATTTTGGTGATAAGCCCAAGCCCATCCGCACTAGCTCAATACCTAAATCCTCTCTCATTAGGGTGAGCTTTTGGTCCTGAATCCATGGATTCAATTTGGACTATCCGTATTTTTATGTGTGGATGTTCGGATCGTTCGTTAATGGGTTGGATGCGGATGTAATTTTTAAAATCTAACGGATTATGGATTAGACTCGGATGTAAATTTGAAAATCTGTTGGACATCCGGATTTTATTACTACATTTTTTTATTAAACTTCTTTGATATAAATATGAAGTTAGTACATTTGTTTTTTTTGCCAAATTAGGTATTCGTTTCGTATCATACTTTGATGAGCTTACAAGATACAAGACTAACATATGTATAGGTGGACATATTTGATTTTAAGCACCAAAAACATCTTATTTCAAAGGGGTCCAGTTTTTCTTCCTCTTCAAAATTTGAGTAACTTCAAAGCATTACACTTAAATCCAATTTTAAACCCTTAAATGATGTAGTCTTATTTTTAAAATGATCTATAAACTTGTTGCCTCTATTTCTCTAGTATAAACTTTAATTATAAAACAAATCCATTGGATTATCTATGTCCAATCCGTCTATCCGTGCATCCATTGATGCAGATCCGTTAGATGCTGGATTAGATACGGATGCCGAATTTGAAATCTGTTACGAATTCATTGGATACGTGATGTGGTTTAGAAAGTGGTAAATAAAGAGTTCGTTTCTCGAACT
>JAJJMC010000999.1:231308-261878 GCA_023531435.1 Papaver californicum
ATTCGTTGTAGTCCAAATATATAACTAATAATGAACCCATCAGGACCAAAACAATTAAAACAAAGTTAAGTATTTGAGCGCTCTGTCCACCATATCTTTATCCTAGATGCTTCACCCACTAACAATTACTGTAATCCCTGAAATGGACTGCGCTTAGGCTGCTATAAGCTTTTGATGTTTTGCTACTTGATTTTCATGGAGCTGAAATTTGGTACTCACATATCTGGCTAGACAAAATAATATGGATGCATAGAATCTGACTTTAGACAACGCTTTTTACCTTATATGTTAAATGTTGAACATCCATAAAAAAAATAAGTATAAGGGGACATAAACCGTGAAAGTTATACAACCCAATCCTAAAAATTCATGTGAAAAACCTAATTGCGAACTTGAGCTTTAGAAAGCTTTTTATGCGCTATAAATATCACCGTCAACAAGATTGTTCGTGGTAAGCCGTATGGGAATCCTGTTGAAAAATCTGGTCAAGAAAAGTAAACAAAAGTAGTCTGGGACCCAGTACACAAGTAGGGTGGGACCCCACATTAGTATAAAAAACTGACCATCCATTCGAGAATAACATCTGACCGCCGTCAGATCTCATCATCAAAATGTATTGGGTACTTTTAATAATTCTTCCATGTCTCATCTCGTATAATAATATGCTGGTTCCTCAAAAGCGTAGAATGAACGCATTTAGTTTTTAGGGTTATACTATTAACGACCGTTATCTTCTCACAATTTCAAAGTTAACTTTGTCTATAAATAAACCCTTAAAATTTCTTCAGAATCTCGTGGTGGAGACAGTTCCATTGTTCTTAACAACCAGAAAGAAGAAGAAGAAGAAGAAGAAGAAAGAAGATCTCTCTCTTTCTCTCCATCCCCCGTATACACCTGTTTCCCTGTAAGTATCTCTTCTTCCTGAAGCCGTTAAAAGAAAATTTGATTTTTTTTTGTTGATTTTTAGATCTTATTTTCATTTACGAAGCTGGATTCATAGATTTGATGCTGTGACAATAGTAGATCTATGTGATTTTGAATCGATTCATTGTATCTAGATTAGTGATTTTGAATTGATTTTCTTGTATTTTAAAATGATTTTGAATCGATTGGATATGTCTGGATTTGTGATTTGAATCCAGGTGATTCATGATTTGTGAATGAGTTGAAAACAATGTTGTGTGCTGGTTTTGATGTATTATGTTTTCTGTTGATGATGCAGACAAAGATGGGGCTGTCATTCACCAAGTTATTTAGTAGGCTATTTGCCAAGAAGGAAATGCGAATTCTTATGGTCGGTCTCGATGCGGCTGGTAAGACTACAATATTGTATAAGCTCAAGCTGGGAGAGATTGTTACCACTATTCCTACTATTGGTACGTATTTGATATTCATTTTTATTCATTTTGTTGTATTTGTTTTTCTTTTGATATGTGATTACATGTTGCTGATTGGTGTAGTTTTGTTTTAGGATTTAACGTGGAGACTGTAGAATACAAAAACATCAGTTTCACTGTGTGGGATGTTGGAGGTCAAGACAAGGTATGGATTTGATATCTAGTGATTGTTTGAATTGGTTGTTTTGTTTATGTATGTATGATGATGTTTGAGGTGTGAGTTGATGATGTTATTGTGCTTATTTGACAGTCTAGTGTTGATTTTCCTCTTAACATCAACACTAGGCATATACTCATAAGCTAGATTAACTGAAGCCACCTTGTCTTTCAGTCTCTCTTTTGTTAAAAAAAGGATGACATCCACGCTGTGGCTGACATAGGATTAATGTATTAGATGTGCATTTGTGTTGACTAAAAATATATGCTAGTCTGTTGTTGCCTATGGCTGTGCTTACTTATTGAACAGTGCTAATGCTGGTTCAATCTTTTCTTTTTGAGGTAGTTGACACAAATTATGACTGACATCTCAAATAACCATCCATAGCATCATGGTTGTGCATTATTGTGTTCTTCTGCATGCACAATTCAGGAATGGTGGATTTTATTGTGTATATGAATGTTTGTTGTGAAATGGCTGTGCTTATTGACGGTCCGATGCTGATTAGATATCTCCCCCATCAGCACCTAACTTTTTCATAAGCTAGAGTTTATGTAACCACTTTGTCTTTCAATCTTCCGTTTGATTGATAGGGGAGAAACTCAACTTGGCTTACATTCACAAGATAATTATGATTAGAAGCTCATTTATGATTAAAAAATGATTTATAATCTACCAGAACCCCCACCTCACAACCCTCCGTTCCCTTCTGGGAAACATTTGCCATGTACTAGTGGGACCTCACTAATACATGTTATTATTACCCAAAATGGTTAAGTGGGTTCTTTGGTAGGCTGTATAGAGCTACTGTTTGTTAATTTATGAATGGTTGTGCTTATTGACGGTCCGGTGCTGATCAGATTTTCACCATCATCACCTAACATATTCATAAGCTAAAGTTTATGTAGCCACCTTGTTTGTCAGTCTTTTCTGTTATTAATTGGGGAGGACTCCCACATCGTGTGCTTACATAACAAAGCGTAATCAGCATTTTATATTCATGCATGTTTCTTTACTTATGTGTGCAATACTAGTTTGCAAATGATGTGCTTATTGACGGTCTGGTGCTGATCAATTTTCACCATCTTCACCTAACATATTCATAAGCTAAAGTTTATGTAGCCACCTTGTTTAACAGTCTTTTCTGCCATTAATTGGGGAGGACGCCCTCATCGTGTGCTTACATTACAAAATGTAATCAGCAATTTCTATTCATGCATGTTTCTTTACTTATATGTGCATTTACTAGTTTGCAAATGATGTGCTTATTGACTGTCCGGTGCTGATTAGATTTTCACCGTCATCACCTAACATATTCATAGGCTAAAGTTTATGTAGCCACATTGTTCATCAGTCTTTTCTGCTATTAATCGGCGAAGGCACACACATCGTGTGCTTAAATTACATAATGGGATTCATAATCTAGAATCATCCATATTTGTTTACTTATTTGTGCATTTTGTAGTTTGCAATTGATGTGCTTATTGACGGTCTAGTGTTGATTAGATTCTTTACCATCAAGACTTAACATATTCATAAGCTAAAGTTTATGTAGCCGCCCTGGTTTTCAGTTTTCCCTTGATTGATAGGGAAGCAATACAACTTGGCTTACATTTCTAAGATCTCTATATGCAATTATTCTTTGTATTTTTATTCAATTTGATTGGTTTGTCTGACATGCCTTTTTAAGGTTTTAATATATATCGTACACTCTCTTTTAATGTGTTATTCTCCTTTTGTTGAAATATCCAGATCCGACCCTTGTGGAGACATTATTTCCAAAACACCCAAGGTCTTATATTCGTGGTTGACAGCAACGATCGCGATCGTGTGGTTGAAGCTAGAGATGAACTGCATAGGATGTTGAATGAGGTAGGATCTTGACCAACAGAAGATTATCAGTTGTTCAACGCTTGATAGAATGATTTTTAATGTTGTTGTGCCCATGGTTGTGAAATGCAGGATGAGTTGAGAGATGCTGTGCTTCTAGTGTTCGCTAACAAACAGGATCTTCCAAATGCAATGAATGCCGCCGAGATCACTGATAAGCTTGGTCTTCACTCTCTTCGCCAACGACACTGGTAAAAAGCTATCTAACCTGTTTTATAAAGATCTATTTATTTGCTGTGTTTCTTTTTTATTTGCTGTATTTCTTTTGTTCGACTGTAAAGAAAATTTTGGAAGTTGTTTACTGTGCTTACTCTGTTTATGTTGCATCTGCAGGTACATCCAAAGTACATGTGCAACTTCAGGAGAAGGGTTGTATGAAGGTCTTGATTGGCTCTCCAACAACATTGCTAACAAGGCATAGAAGTCTCAACATTGATTGATATTTTGGGCTGTGTTTGTTGAATGTTGAATTATTTAGTATTTTCATCACTATCATCGAGTCTTCCTGTTCGTATATTTCTGTCTCCCCCCTGTTAATTGTTGAGAAAGGAATTGTTCTTAAAACCTTTCTTATGTGGATGGTTTCTATGTTACAGACTACATTTGTTTCTCTTTAGGTTCATAATAATTGCAGAGCATATTAATCTTCTACATCTTTTGTGCCATTTTTCCTTCCTTGATGGTGTATGATCCAGACAAAAGATTTGTGATGCCACCAAATATATATGGGTTTACAAAATTTACCCGCCCCCCTATAAATTTGGCCTAATTGTATTTTCACTTTCACTGGAACAGCATAAGATAATTAATTGGGTTGGCAGTATTAACTATAAAGAGCAAATGCAACAGGAATGGACTGTTTAGTGTTCAACTATTCCATTTTCATTCCTTCTGCTCAACATGGTGTATGAGTCCTGCAGCGGAGTTAGTGGCTTGAAGTATGCAACTTCAGATGCTGCTAAGCTCTGGTTACGCGTTATGCTAAATGTTACACTTGTATATGACCAGAATTTATTTAGAGCAGCAGTATTTTCATTTTATAATAGAGCTGAAGGTAGGACTAATTGCATAATCAAACAACTAAACAGCCATTTTTCTCAACTAATTGGATTTCATTTCAGAATTACATTTAGTTGCCATTTACAAGGCTATGCCTATCAGCATTGCTATAACAAAGTAAGAAGAAGAAGAAAAACCCTCAAATACAAGCAAATTAACCAAGAAATCAGAAGCTGAAAAGACTAAAACCTGTTCTATGTTGGTGGCTAACTTGAACAGAATGATGACTTTCACCTTTTATTTTAAAAAGGGTGGAGATTTAGACAAGCAGCCTAAAAAATTGAATGTATTATTCTCTTTTACTATAGACCCTCCTGTTTGGAAGTTTCATATTAGGTAACCTTTTTGATCAGTTGCGCAAAACTCTGTTGGAACTGAAAACAAAATTCCCTTCACCTTTAATGGTGGAGTGAAGCGTTCCACCTGCCCAACCATTGTTCAGGGGACGAGCAGCACTACCGGCTGGTGCCCCAACCACATTGCTGCCCACAACACGCTGTTCAAATTCTGGAAGGCCCTTTGCCTTCCTCTCTTTTCTTCTCTTTCTGTCCTCATCCCTTTCTTTTCTTAGCCAACTCTCTACCGTTCTCTGCCGACCCAAGAGAAATGAGATATAGTGAGTCTTAAATAACAAACAAAAAAATAAAAAAAATAATGGAAACATGACTAAATAAATAAATGAGGTCAAAACATATTGTTCCTTAATGTTTCGCTAGACTTTTGTTTGGTCTTGTGATTGAAATTTTATACTTTAAAGTTAACAGGACAAGAACTAACCAACAGGGACAGCTTGTAAGTCTCTTTTACTTTCTCCATTGACATTGCAAGTTGCAACTTTCCGCGCGCAACATAAACCTGAAACCATAGAATGATTGCCATCAGAAAAGAATGACTGACATATGATGTCTTCAAAGAGATTGAAAGACAGGAAGAATCAGTTTCATACTATATGTGAAGGCCAATCTTCTAGACCATCAAATATGTGGGTCGCATATATAATTGTAGCTCCTCTCTCTTCACACTCTTTGCGAAGAAACTTTAAAAGGTCAGCCCTTGCTAGCACATCAAGATCCACTGTTATCTCATCAAGGAGAAGAACCTACAAAAAACAGCGAAAAATGGTATGCGCACCTTTTAGCTGTCTATCACATAAAGCTGCACCGGAATAATAAAATGAACTGATGGACAAAGAGGATACCTTAAATGGCTTTAGGAGACCCATACAGACTTGCACACGTCTTCTCTGACCATCAGACACCTTATGCAATCTCCATGATAGGTCTATATCTAACACCTACACCAAAACCAAATTCAACCGTCACATAAATACGGTCATAAAATCATCATTCGGAGCTTCCAACTTCAGAAAATTTATTAACATTACCAACAAGGATTGACCGAATTACAGTTTTCCTAGTCGTTAGCAGAAATTTACCAGTAGAGCAATTCACAATTCTAGAGAAATAAGGACTGCATTGTACCTTAATGAGTTCAGCTCTCCTTTCAGGATCAATTCCCGCAACCCCGAATATCATTTTCTCAGCTGATACATCCATTTGAATTGAAACCTCAAACCCAGCAAAAGCAACATCTCGCTTCCACTACAGTACAAACACAACACATTTAGTCAGACATCCTTCCTTAAGACCAAAGTGCTGCAATACAAAACTCAGGATAATCAGATGCACTCAGACTTAACAACATCAATAGACCAAGCCAGATACTATTAGTAATGATACACCATACAAGTAAGCAACATAGCCAATGGGGGGTGGCAACTGCCCCCTTAAGTGTACTATTGGCATTTCAACTTAATTATGCTAAGACATCAAATCCCTCCCATCTCAATGCAAATGGGATACCTTGAAGCAGCCATAACCCCCATAACTAACTCAATACTTGCACAAAATTAACATAATGTAGAGAAACAAACCTCTCCACCAAGATAAGAAAGATCACCCGAAGATGTCAAAGCAGTATCATGAAAAGCTGATCTCCCAAGAACCCTAACCATAGATTGTTCCACCATATGTTTCCCACCTAATATCTTCAAAATTGTTGTTTTCCCTATAAACAAACAAAAAATCAAATTTTGATCAAACCCCACAATTTCAAACACCCCAAAAAAACACAAACCCAAAACTCCAATTCAAACAAACAGAGTGTAAAAAATCTGCTTACCAGCTCCATTAGATCCAACAAGAAGGCAACGTTCACCAGATTTCAAAGAGAGATTGAAATCTTCAATCAATGGAGTTGAATTTGGTGGTGGATGCCCATCAATACCTGGATATGTGAATTTCAGATTGTTGATTTCAATTGTTGTTGCTTCTGCTGCTGCAGCCATTGTTGAATTACAGAGAAAGAGGAGGGATGTGAGAATAGAGAGGAAGTGACGAGAAAATTTATAAGAGAAAATAAGGTTGTCGTCATCAGAAGACCGACAAGAGAAATGAAAGGCGTGGCCTTTTCTTGTCCATCACAATCTCTTTACCTGCTTTCTAGTTTGGTAGACTTATCATGTACTTCTTGGTGTTGGATAGTTTTATACTCCTCTTCCGTGTTAACCGTGAGATGATATTTATGATTGGCTATACGGTAGTTTTTAGGATAATTGCTAGGGACAAATCAACTTTTCACTAGGGGGAAAGCTAATATTGAAGTGGATTTAAGAGTGAAGAACTTTCCCGCTATTAATAATCATTTCTTATTAACAATTCTGATTTTTTCATTTGATAATGACAGTAGTAGTAGAGGTGTAAATTGGACTATGCCAGCCCAGCATAGCACGATAGTTTACATATACTGTGTTGGGCCAGATTAATCGATCAAGTGACACAACATATCACCTGGAAGGATTAACACGTGGCACAACATAACACAACGCGCTAAAAAAACACGTCATAACGTGTATAAAACACTACATAATACGATATAATACGATATAATACGACATATTTTATGTATTTTTATAAAAGAGTGTTTATTCTAACTAATTTTGAATATTTTATCTTTGTTATGTTATGTTATGTTATTTATATAACAACATATATATTATCTAAATATTTGGAAAAATTATCAACTATATAAAATATAAAATAAATATACCAGGCACGACACAACACGGTACATCACGTCCTCAAAGATGACATAACGCGGTACCTCTTAATTTTTGGCACGACACAGCTTGACACATAACACGGTGGATTCGCCTCTAAATGGACTGTACTGGGCTAGGCCGGCCCATTTTATACCTCTAGGCAGTAGGTAACATCCTTCTTATTCTTTTTTTTTCTATCTTTATTTGAAGCCTTTTCTACTGGTGATTACGAGAATGAAACCATTAATACTATGATCAAACAAATCTTCCATAATACCGTAACACAAAATCATGTTGATTATTTTTCCTCTTTTCCATAAGAAATCCAAAACAACAACATAGAACTATACAATAAGCCCTTGATGGTAAGTGTTGTACATTGTTTCTTCATGTTGGGCTTGACATTAAGCTCATTCTAATACCGAGTCCCATTAACACCATTACAATAAACACCGTCATCATTAAAACTCATATTGCCATAAACATGATCACCATTCTTTTAACACGTGATCAGGTAAGGGTGATATGAAAACCAAATAAAAAATGATAATTGACAGGGAGAAAGTTTTTCTTTTTTAAATCCACCCTAATATTAATTTTTTTCCTGGTAAAAGTGGCTTTACCCCTAATGATTATCTCGTTTATAGTTGCTATGAATACCCTAATATTAATTTTTTTCCTGGTAAAATTGGCTTTACCCCTAATGATTATCCCGTTTATAGTTGCTATGAATTTAGAAATGTCTATGACCATTAGATATCGATAAGGGGAGAGAGTTAGACAGGTGCAAGTCATTGCGGCAAAGAAAACATTTTTTCGCTGATCTATAACAAAAATGCTTGATTAATCGAGGGTTCCTCCCGAAAAAATCCCACGTGAGAAAAAACTAAGACTCACTTTAGTCTAATTCCAAAGATAGAATTGCTTCACAATCACTATCGGATTTTTTACGAAATTTTGCTCGGAGGCGATCAGTATCACTGGATCATGCTCCCAGAAGAGAAGTGGTAGCATGCCGCTTCTCCAAAAGATGTGTGCAACCTCATCATTCAAGGGGTGAGAGTTTTAGCACAACCGTGAATGAGACATTTCTGTTTCAAAAGCAACATATGTGAAACTATCTTCTTTGGGTAGCTGCATATTAGCATTTTACCCGGTTGACCAACGTCTACCATTGGGACTCAAATTCGTTACATGATCAAAAAGTGCCGTGAGCCTTTAACTTGTGGGGTAAAATTTTTCATGTGGTCTAAACCTTTAACATGACCAAAATCTATCAATCTTGTACGAAATATGGCCGATGGCCCGTCTGCTTCTTGGCATCAAAATTGGCCTTGTGATTAAAAGTCCACGTGGCCTAAAATTTTGTCTGAATGGCAGTCGATAATTCTACATGACCCAAAATGTGCAAAATAACCCAAAATGTGTTTTTGTTATTTAAAGTTTATCCCGTACGTGATGAAAAATCTGCTCAATGACCCACAATGTACCCCATGATCCAAATTTAGTCTAAGGGCCCAAAAATCCTACATGATCCAAAAACTATCATGTGTCCAGACACTCAATGGTGAGCATGGATGTCCAACTCGTCAACCGACCTAATTCATATGTCATTTTATGGATGGATATCCAACGCAATTCATATATGGGTTGGACATGGACATATTTCTAAAAATCCAATAAATATTAGATTGGATGTAGATATAAGTCTGAAAATCTATTGGTATCCGTATCCGTTTGGATAAGGAGTAAATGATAGAATATAACAAATATATAAGGATATTTTGTATTTTAAAGATTATTTATGGGATTCACAAACAACGGACACTTAAAAGCATTTTATTATAGTTTTAGTATTGGTATTGGTATGTTGTAATAATTTAATACTCTTTCAATTTAAGTAATTTAAGATGTAAATTAATTTTTTATTCTGATGTTACCTATTTTTCTTTAAAAATATGAAATCTATGGGTCCATCTATATCTAATCCACCCACCTGTTTATCCGTGGATGTTAAACCCGTGAGTGATGGACTGAACATGGATTAAAATCTAACACCCACCAATTTAATGAATTGGTATGGATGATCCAAATCCACAGGTTCCACCCGTTACTCACCCATACGGACAATTACAATGTGATCCATACTCTAATATTGATATAAAACATGTTATTTTACCAAATATCTACATCGTGACCCAAGATCTTTTACCAAATATCTACATCGTGACCCAAGATCTAAAATACCGTGACAAAAACATTGTAAAAAGTCTGTAGCTCAAAATTCGAAGTTGTTACCTAAATTTTTTTTAATACCCTAAGCTAATTAAAATACTTTTCATGGTTTCGCCTAAGCTCTACATCGTCAATAAAAACCTCCTTGGTGACCTAGAATTATATTGTGCTGTAGAACGTGTGATGTGACTCCAATCATTTCTCGTGATACATAATATGCATATTATAAATCAAAATCTACACTATAATAAAAAAACCGTGCGATTTTTATAACTGTACTTTAAAAATTCAAAATTTACAATATTTTTTTTTATCATTAAATGTTATAGAATTTTAAACTCAGATCACTGGTATTATCACCCAATAATTTTACCATTATATTATAATGATATCAGTAAATTACACTATTATATCAACAATATTTATCGCAACACATAATTTGTATATTTTGAAAGGATAATCACAATAACTGCATTATATCCAGGTACATACAAGTAAATATTGTGACGTAACGATTTCATATTATAGTAGGAATGATTGATTTTAATGTTAATTGATTGTAAATGAGAGTAAATAGTCACAAATTCAGTTTATTTTTTAACTATCTAGACTAGTAGGTCACTTATTTTTCCTTCCCAACTGAATTGTATTAATCTGATTCATTATATCTAGCTTATAAATTATAAAATAATAGGGTTATAATTTTTTTGAATCCGGATACTTACCCGACAAATCGGTTATAAAATTAATTGAAACTAATTCAAATACCTTTGAGTTAGATATCAAAAAACAAAAAGATATATGGTCTAACATTTCACTTGGGCCGAATCAGACACCAAATCAGACTCAGATCTGAGTCACGTACAAACAAAAAAAGGTGTTAGACATGGATACCATAAAACTCGTTATCTTCCGGAAGAGCTCCGACACCATTGACAATGTTAAAGCCAAGATCCAGGACCAGGAAGGAATTCCCACAGAGCAGCAGAGATTGATCTTTGCTGGTAAGATGCTTGAAGATGGTAGGCCTTTAGCTGATTACAACATCCAGAAAGAGTCTACTCTCCATCTTGTCCTTCGACTTCGTGGTGGTATGCAGATATTTGTCAAGACCCTAACTGGAAAAACTATTACTCTTGAGGTTGAGAGCTCTGACACTATCGAAAATGTCAAGGCAAAGATCCAGGACAAGGAAGGAATACCTCCAGATCAGCAGAGGTTGATTTTCGCAGGTAAACAGCTCGAAGATGGTCGTACTCTTGCAGACTACAGCATTCAGAAGGAATCAACCCTTCACCTTGTTCTTCGTCTGCGTGGTGGTATGCAGATTTTTGTCAAGACCCTTACTGGCAAAACCATTACCCTTGAAGTTGAAAGCTCTGATACAATTGATAATGAAAAGGAAAAAATTCAAGATAAGGAAGGTATTCCTCCAGACCAGCAAAGATTGATTTTCGCAGGGAAGCAATTGGAAGATGGAAGAACCTTAGCTGATTACAATATTCAGAAGGAGGCCACACTTCACTTGGTTCTTCGTCTACGTGGTGGTATGCAGATTTTTGTGAAGACCCTTACTGGGAAGACGATCACATTGGAGGTTGAGAGTTCTGATACCATTGACAACGTGAAAGGCTAAGATTCAGGACAAAGAAGGAATCCCTCCAGATCAGCAGAGGTTGATTTTTGCTGGTAAACAGCTTGAAGATGGAAGGACTCTTGCTGATTATAACATTCAGAAAGAATCCACTCTTCACCTTGTTCTCCGTCTTCGTGGTGGTGATTATTGAATGGTTGTTTGGGTTTACGGTGTTCGTGCAGTATGCCAAGGAACATGTTTTTTCTGTCAGTTCATTGACTAGGTAGTTCAAGTTATTTTCTTTTCCGTTTGGTAGGTATATTTGCTGTTTATCTTCTATTGGCACTTGTACGGTTTGGTATACGGTTTGGTGGAATAAATTTGTGAACTTCTATTTATGTTTCTTTCTACTGAATTGCTTGGGTTATTTCTTCTTTTTCTGCTTGGAGAATCAACGCGACACTTCTTTCGCCTGGGCAGTCTTTCCTGCAATTGCTTAAGAAAACAAGCAAAAGGCAGCTGGGGAAGTCCTACCAGCTTAGGCACAGGCCTTTCAGGTATCATGTCTACTATTTAGGCTACTTGCTAAACACATAGATTAGACTTTATGCTCGAGTTTACTTGAATCATGCATTTACTAATTGACAGTATTTTCAACAAGTAGGCTTACTAGGTGACCATAGTCCAATTCATCTATTTTTTCTAACTGACTGCAGGCTTGGTTTTCATCTCAGTACTGCATTCTCAAATATTAATTAGTATCACATTATGTGTAATGAAAAGGAGATTTCATGATTAATACATACATGAATGCATCTTAACGTAGTACTGTTTAATAGCCAGTGAGTCAGGTACATGTCCTAGCTACAGTTACTACGCCGAAACATGAAGTGATAACTAGTTCATTGAATCATAGCACAACATAATAATCAACCCTGTGGTTAGCTAGTGTTTTTCTCTCCTGGTTTTTCTTCAAATTAATAAGCTAATGAAAAAGTTAATCAATGAAGAAGCAACAATCTCTGAAACTAGTTTTTCTTATCATTGGAATGAGGGGATCAGCAAGGGAAACGTGCAATAAGGGAGTGAGGCTGTTGAATAATAGTCCTCCTTTACATCGTCAAAGGATTGGATGAAAGCAGAGATCCTTGTGCTTCCAGCAGTTAGCTTCCATTGATTGGTGACGCTTGCGCTACATATCATGCATGTAGTAGCTTGCATAGACTTGGGATCGTCAAGCTTGCCTTTTAGCGCCCAGTTGTTGTTCCGAATCCATCTCCACTAAGAAACTCCTCTCCAACGAATCTACTTGCTCATTCGACAACAGCGTCTTCCTCCTTATTGTCTCCCCTTGGTTTTTCATGACCTCCCACACCATTTTGAGCCCTGCATTCATTCGCACTACTAGACCATAGCTTCATCATCTCTGCTCCTACCAATCCTATTCAAATCATAAAATGGTGATTAGTTATAGCTAGGGTACATACACAAGAGCATAGGCCAATAACTCCTTACTGGTTTCAACACAAGCAATTACAGGCGATAAACATACATCCTTCCCAAGCACTAATATAAACTAGAATAAATTTCCACTAATTCTCTTGCCATATACACCCAACCGGCAGGTGTTTTACCGCATGGTGACTAGTTGTAGTACTACTAGTGATCTGGTGTAGTGACCTATAATTATCCTGGCGTTTTTGAGGGCGACCAAAAACTAATTAGGGGTAACTTTTTTAACCCAATCCCATGGATGTGGCTAAGGGATAACCTAGGGGAATATAAAAATACTAAAATACCCTTTCACTAATCAACCAATTACCATAAAACCTTTCACTAATAAAACCTAAACCTAAACCTATTTCACACTTATTCTCTACCTACCGATTTTTTATTTCTGTTTTCTCTTCTTCTTCTATTGTTTCTAAACTACCGATTGTGACACAATCGAATTCATCTTCAACTGATTAATCGTAAACCAAATCATCGTATAATCGTAAACCAATTCATCGTCGTTATTACAATCTAAAAATGACAAGAAAGAAGCAAATAACTCGTCAACTTCCTAATACACAGTGGCCGGATTTTTCCACAAGAATAAGAGATCGAGAGATTGTTGAAGAACAACACGAAGAACGCGAAGAGGATGACCTAGAAACGAAGTACGATTCCGACAATCAGACTCTCCAGAACTTTGTAATGGCTCCAATAAGATAAGGGTTAATCATTATTTGTGTTTATATTGATTCAATATGAATTAGTCACTAGAATATCAAGGGTTTTATGTTAGATTTCATAATCGGTAGTTTCGTGGTTGCATTAAACTACCGATTATGTTAGTGTTCTTCATTGCTCATGAACATCATGCACAATCGGTAGTTATGTTTAGTCATAAACTACCGATTGTATTACTGGACAAAAATTTAGTGATAATCGGTAGTTTCGTATAGGTTTAAACTTCCGATTATGCAAGTTAGTGATCCTCAAAAACATCGATCACAATTGGTAGTTATTTTTACACATAAACTACCGATTATATTCCTGTCTCCAAATTTACACATAATCGGTAGTTTAGTATAGGGTTAAACTTACGATTGTGAAATTTAGTGGTTCCTTAAACATCGACCATAATCGGCAGTTATAATTTGGTCATAAACTACCGATTATATTCCTGTACCCAAATTTACACATAATCGGTAGTTAATTTTTTTATGTAACTACCGATTGTACGTGTGTCCATAGA
Organism: Papaver californicum; assembly: GCA_023531435.1. Taxonomy (NCBI): domain Eukaryota; kingdom Viridiplantae; phylum Streptophyta; class Magnoliopsida; order Ranunculales; family Papaveraceae; genus Papaver; species Papaver californicum. The sequence continues at coordinate 245,466 of JAJJMC010000999.1, forward strand.
CTTTTTTGTTCCATTTTTTATGCACAATCGGTAGCTTATGTAGAGCCCGAGCTACCGATTATGCACAATCGGTAGTTAAGGTGATTTTTAGACTACCGATTATGCACAATCGGTAGTTACGTTATTTTTTTAACTACCGATTATGAACGATTGGGAGAGTTTAATGTACTTTGTCTACCGATTATGTACTGATTAAACGGTGTCTTGTTGGAAATAATTGTTCTTATTTTGTATCATAGAAGGGAAAAGCGATCTAAGCATTCCAACGATACAATTCTTACTGGGCCTCGTCGTGAAGGGGGAAGAAGGTAACTGCCAGTGCAAGAAGATAAAAGAGCACTAGCGGAATTGTTATAACTGAAGGAACTCAACCAAGTGTTCCAAGAAGTACAAACCTAGAAGAAGGAGGACCAAGTGCTCCACAAGATAGATACTTTGATGAAGGAGGACCAAGTGGCAGACAAGAAGAAGGAAGTGGCACAAAGAAGCCAGCTAAGAAGAAAGGAGGACACAAGGTCCCCGACTCTTTGAAGATGAAGGGTCTACAACAAGGTCAAATCCCTGGCCTCCAAAGAGATGAAGGAGATATATTGTTTGGGTACAAAGACTCTTGGGCGAAAGAGATTTACTCAACAGAGGTAATAATTATAAAACACCATTCTTAACATATTGTCTTTTTATTCGTAGAAGTGTTAACTGTTATTCTAATTGTTTTTTAATTCGTCGTGTATATTAGGACCATTCTAATGCGGTTCGGCTACTCAAACCTACGACTGCACCAACAAAGATGAACGATTGGCCATTGGAAGGTGAGTGTCAACGGTTCCAGGAAATTATACTGCACTCGGGGCTATCTACGGCTGTCGAGAATTCAATGTTACCCACGACCGGGTGTTATTATCGGCCTTCATGGAGAGGATGTATCCTGAGACCGATACCTTCCACATGCCGTGGGGAGAGATGACGATAACCCCCGATGATGTGGTGCAGATTCTAGCTCTCACTGACCATGGTACGTCGGTGAAGTTTGATTATGTGAAGCAGTTGAGCTGGGACCAACTTTATGTTTACACTGAGAGGTGCCTTGGTTGGGACCGAGCGACATCCGATGAAGAGTTCAAACGGTGCGCTTCTTACAAAACCAGGCAATTCAGCATGGTACAACTGATGAAAATGTTCAGAGACACCTTGGATAAAGAAAGGATGAACCCAGAGTTTAGCGATGACCAGTTCAAAGCTGCATCCACTGCATATCTTTTATGTGTTTTGGGATGTGTAATTTTCCCCAATGCTAGTGGCAACCGGGTCGTCGCCAACCTCCTACAACTTTTGCATCCCCTCCAAAAAGTTCACGACTATTCGTGGGGCACCGCATGTCATGCGTTCTTGATGGAAGAGATGGGAAAGGCATCCAGGGAACAGACTAGCCAAATTACCGGGAACGTGAGCCTAATACATGTATTTTGGTAATTCTATTGATGGTTTGATTGTTATTTATTATTCCCCTTTTAAGAATCAATTTTCTCATACTTGGTTTGATATGTACACTAGACGTGGATCTATGATCACTTCCCGTCCCTCGAGTTTGTTCAGAGAGAATCCGGCATGGGAGAAAGGCACACCCCGAGGTATAAAATACATCTTTGAGGGCAACCATTCAAGGACCAAAGAGCAGGAGTTGATTTCTTTGAGGAGGAAATTAGACTCGATGGCGTCCAAAGATGTTTGTCTTGATCCATACCGGGAAGACCGAGCTAGTGGTCATATAGCGCGAAGGTCTGAGTTGTCGTTCTACTATGGACCCTTGTGGCATCCAACTGGATATGTCATGTACAATGCCACAAGGGTGATCCATGAACTAGCTTATGTCCAAGAAGAACCTTGGAGTCGATTCAGAGGCAGGTTCGAGTTGGACGTGGAGAATTGTGTTTGTGGTAAGGACTCGATCATAATTTTTTACTCAAGTAACCCATCGGTCGAACATTGGGACAAGAGGATGCAATCTATGATCAACGAGGGGAGACCCGTCACCCGAGATGATGAAGCAGATCCTGGTTATATGGTATGGTACCGACAGCATTCTCATCTTCACGTGATCCGTGAAGATAAAGGAAAGAGCACCAGGGTGCCCGAATATAGGTGCATCATCAAAGACAAACCCTCGGGCTATGAAAGGCTGATACTTATGTTATTTCCTTTTGATTTTAGTATTATGAATCAATATTTTAGATAATAATCGTTTGATTGTTATTTCCTAAAAACAGAAAAAAAGGTTTGCATTTTTCTCAAAGAAGATAGCTGGGTGCATAAATGCGAGAGTGCCTCCATCAGTTGAGACGATGAGAGAGCATAAAGACCTCATTGACAACATCGATAATGAAGCCTATGCTAGCAAGTTTGGAGAGAAATCTGCGAATAAGCCGAAGAGGGTAACATCAAAGCACAGTAAAAGATCTCGCGGTTCAACGAGTGTTGCTCCTGAAGCAAATGTTTGAGGGTGAAGCCAATGCCGCTGATGTTGAAAGATAGTTATCCCCTGGTGCTCGTGCTCCTCGTACCAAAACCAGAAGAGTTAGAAATTAGATTGTGGTTGTAACATTACTGGTTTTCAATGTCTAACAATTGAAAGGATTTTATGTTCTTTTTTTGAGTTATCAATTGATTTGCATTCGATTTATTTTAACAAGTTATTTTCTTCAAATTTTACATTATAATCGGTAGTTAAGTGGTTTGAAAAAACTACCGATTGTGTATATTCATCAACAATCGGTAGATAACAAACTACAGATTGTGTTAGCGTAATACAATCGGTAGATAAATATCTACCGATTGCATTTACCCCAAGAACTGCCTGTTCCTGGCCACTTTTTATATGATAATCGGTAGTTTAAGAATTTCTTAAACTACCGATTATGCTTGTACAAAATGTTGAAATTTTTCTTAAAAAAATCGATTTCTAATTTGGGGCTACTTATATAATCGGTAGTTTAAGAATTTCTTAAACTACTGATTGTGCTTGAACAAAATGTTAAAATTTTTTTAAAAAATTGGATTTCCAATTTGAGGATACTTATTATAATCGGTAGTTTAAGAATTTCTTAAACTACCGATGGTGCTTGTATATAATGTTGAAATTTTTAAAAAATTCGATTTCCAATTTGTGGCTTCTTATGATAATCGGTAGTTTATGAATTTCTTAAACTACCGATTGTGCTTGTACAAAATGTTGAAATTTTTTTAAAAATTTAGATTTCCAATTTGGGGATACTTATGATAATCGGTAGTTTAAGAATTTCTTAAACTACCGATTGTGCTTGTACAAAATGTTGAAATTTTTTTAAAAAATTTGATTTCCAATTTGGGGCTACTTATTAGAATCGGTAGTTTAAGAATTTCTTAAACTACCGATTAACACAATCGGTAGAAAATGGTGATCCCAAAACTTCCGATTGTTAATATTAGCTCGAACTTAGTGTACATATTTTCTGTACACTCTTGTTACACCAGGCCTCAACAGTTTTTTTTTTTAAACGGCAGGTTTATAAACAGAAACCAAAACCTAATTCTTCTTCTTCTCTACCTATTCACGCCTCTTTTTCTTTTTATTTCCTTCTCTACCTCTACCTATTCTCAACTAAAACAACCTCCTTTTTCATTTCTTTTCCTCTACCGATTCTTCTACTCCCTTTACTCTCATTCTCCATTGAAAATGGCTCCAAAATCTTTACCTAAACAATCAAAGAAGAGAAAGGAAAAGATGGTGATAGAGGATTTCAAAACTATTGAAATCAATTCGTCAACCGATTCCGATGAAATTCCCCTCCGACCAAAAAATGTTCCTACCCAATCAAAGAAGGGAAAGGAAAAGTAAGTTACATCCAACTTTTATGTTCTTAGTTATTACTTTGAAGAAATCATGATAATTTTTGTTTATAATTTTCTGAAACAACGCATAATCGGTAGACATTTGACGAACTTTGTCTACCGATTGTGCCTCTAGTTCAATTGGTCTGAAGAACATCATGCACAGTCGGTAGGTATCGCATAATTTTATATACCGATTATACAATCAGACATTTAATGAAAACACTCCCTACCGATTGTGTGTAATCGGTTGATATTTCATATTTTTAACTACCGATTGTGTGCTTTTGTTTATTTTTATAGTAGCTATTGTGTATTTAGTTAATAATCAATGTTTGGGTATGTTCATTAGGGTTATGGATGAAAATGATTTCGATGAAAGTATTTCTCCTGCTCGAAAGGCTGAATTGCTTTCTCGTCCCCTTTTTAATTTGCCGAAAGGAGTTTCTGATGTAGAAATATATCAAATGATGCTGGACGATCCGGATTTCTCAAAAATGATGAAGGATCATAATTGTTGGTCGAACGGTCCTAACAATCCCTTCAAGTGGGTTGATATTTCATCTTCGGATGAAGGATCTGAGGCAGAAATGAATCAAAGGATAGCGTCTGATCCGGATTTTGATCCTCGACTCTTTTTCAGGGAGAAAGACTTCTCAGGCATAAACCCATACTACAATGAAGCTGGAGAGTACATAGGTCCAGTTCAGGATGATGAAGTTGTTGCTGATCCTAAGGGAGGAGAAGAAGAAGATGAAGCGGGTTGAAACTAGGACCAAGTTGAGAGTAACAAGGAGTGGAAGAATTTCATGAGATTGATCACTTTGAATTTCTATAATGTGTTTTATTTCGTTTATTCGGATGTTTTTAGTTTTTTTGAACAAGTTTAATGAACAATATGTAGTAAGTTTATTTGAACAAGTTTTTCTTCGGATGTTGAAATAGTATTACGAAGTTAGATGTTAAGTAAAATCGGCATAATCGGTAGATAATAATGTTTCTAAACTACCGATTACATATAATCAGTAGTTATTAAATTTTCGTGCTACCGATTATCCAAAATCGGTAGTTCATTATGTTCACTAACTACCGATTATGGCAAGAAAAGTCCTGAAAAAAAAAACAAGTATGATCGGTAGGTTAATTTGATCATTAAACTACCGATTACAAAGTTTAGAATTTTAAAGTTTAGTTCAATTCTGGCTAAAATCGGTAGATATAAATTTTCAATTTCTACCGATTGTGAAAGATGAAGAGTTAGAAATTTGGTAAGTTTTGAGAAATTCAATTTGGGGCGACACCTATAATCGGTAGTTTAAGCACTTCATTAAACTACCGATTGTACAATCGGTAGGAATAAAAATCACGATCCTACCGATTGTACAAAATCATAACTCAAAAATCAACCTAAAACACTCTCGATTTCTATTCCAAAACTAACTTAAATAATTTTCTAACACTAACTATAACCAAATTAATTAACTAATTAATCAAAATTAATATTAATTAAGCAAGGATAGATTAACCATTATAGAAAATATACGGATAAGGGATGTATTAGGATTACTTCAAAATGACCTTATTTTGTTTTATTTGTCGCCTCTAAATGGTTTTTGGTCGCCCTCAAAAACGCTAGGATAATTATGTTGTGACATAAAATGCGTGATATGATTCTAATTAGAAATCGACCATGTGACCAAAATTTGTACGGTGGCACTTACTTAAATGGAGTTGGTGGTAGCCGGTAGGCGTTGGGTGATCGATCTTGTGTCAGTGGATTGCTTATGGAATGAATTTAACCTTATAAAAAAGACACACTCAATATTTCTGCAGCCCAGACTTTGCATGTCAGTAGGCTCCATGGGGCCTGACAATGCTAGCTGTTGAGTGCAAACGTTATAGGAAAAGATTAGTCAGCTGAAGGAAAAAATCCTCTCACAACACAAAATTTCCTCAAGGCAAGCGCATGCTTGACCTGCGATTCAGCTATGAGCACAAACAGGTAGGACATAGGCGCAGGTGAAGAAAAGCGGTTATATTGACTCATTGAAGTTCTATGCTCATCGCTTCTCATAGTGATTCAGTTTTGTTACATTAGGTGCTTCAATGCTGTATGATCTGTACAGGTTGCTGCCTTGAGGAAGGACGGATGTCGTGACATCTGATCATTGCCAGCAGCAGGCAACACATGGAGCAGAATGTGTTTTTCTTGTAGTATCAACTTCCATCAGTATCCTTTGAATTATTGATTGTTGATATGAAATTGGTTATGAAAGTACTATCATAAGATAACTCAATTAATACTTGCATGTAGTAGAGGCTTCATATCTTCTTATGCTATGTGGGTATGGAGTCATAAAATTCTGGTCATTATTTTATCATACTAATGTCCTGAAATTAGTGCCAATGTTGTCATCATAAGTATTTCATAGAGAAACTAACGAAACATATGAACTTTATTACCAATTGAATCAAATCAAATTCATAGTGCCAACGTTTACATCCATCTTAAATCAAATATGAAAAATAGAACTCTTTATTTTCTTTAGAGAAGATTAAAAAGGGTCTAAGAAAGATGTAACTTCTGAATTACTTGTAGGTATATCGTTGAAAAGTTCTTGATTTAGATACTTGTACTTACATTTCTTCAATACTTCTCTTGTGTTTCCTTCGCCTGACGTCGTAGCCAAAGTTTTCAAAGAAAGAAAATTTTCTACGTAATGAAATATGTAAGAGTCATGGTTACAATTACCACCACCTTCATGAAGAGAGTCCAAAACCTTTGACTACCCCCGCAAGTCCAAATGCAGCACCACGGTGCTCACCTATTGCATCCATTTAGCATAAAGGAAAAAATTGTCATAAGGTACTGGGCGATATTATCATCTTACTGTAAGAGTTTCACTAGCATATAAAACTGCAGAAATAACTTCATTAAATACTAGGCTTTAGCTAATTCGATTAAAAAGTACTATCAGGGATTCAAAAATACAAAGTGAGGGAGGACTTTTTAATATACCTAATGGACAAACTTGGTGAACCCACGACTGATGCAACGGGAGTGGAATGCATGGTTATACCCCCCTGCAGAAAACAAAAGAAATCTATTAATACAATTTCAGGCCTATAATCTCCTACAGAAAATAGAACAGTTTTATGAAACAATGAGGCATAAGCAGAAGCGCCACACTTGGAATGTTGAAAATCTCCCATATTCATTTAGAATCTTGTTCTTGCACTTTATTCAAACCCAACTTCATACACATAAATGTAAAAAATTAAAGAGTTGTATTGCTCACAGTCCATCTGGCACATACTAGTAACCAGGCGTTGGAAAAACAAGAAGAGAGAGCCTAAAAGACATAGAAGAACAAATCAGTCATTGTGTTTAATCTCCGCCCTTGTTTGTCCAACGCTAGTCAAGAGGATAAGGAAATGGGATATAAACAACATTTTTGTCAGCATCTTAGCCATCACTGCATCAACAACAACAAAGGTTAAACACACAAGTCCTACTCTGCTTTACTAACCAGAACAATTGGGATTTCAACCCCTTGTTCAATCAGCTATGTTTAAGATGAAGAGTGAAACGAGGTGTAAACCACATGCCTGGACCACTGAAATTTTATTTTTCTCATTTCACCGGAACCTAGCTAGCTCTAGGTTTGCATGTTACTAGTCTCATATAAACCACTCAGATTATTATCTTACATCACAGGAATAACAGCCATACACTATCTCAGAACTAAAAACATTCAATTCAGAATGAAAGGACAATTCACACAGCACACTATATTCAATTCACAATTGTAAGCGACAATTATAAGCTAAAGATACACCTTAATTAGTTTCAAAAGTTAGACACATTAGTAAGGAGATGTGAATAAAAGGACAAGGCAATATATGATCCCACTTTACTAGCAATTTGACAAAGAAACATTAGCAGTAGGCAAAAAAATTTCATTCATAGCATGTTACCTGTAAGCTTCATTAAGATCTTCTATATCCGGTTCAACTCCATCTAACATATATGCATGACAGCATAGCTTTCGTAGTTTCGTAACCACATTATAAGAAAATTCTGCATAAATTATGAAAAATGAAAAAGAAAGAAAGCAGAAACTGTTATGTTTCTACCCACAGCTGCAAAGAAAAGATGGTAATTCATCCAAATTATGCAGTCTTACATGCCCACCACCTTTGCAAGTCAGTATCTCATAATTCCGAGTCAAGATGGCTTTGTAGTATTCTTTCTGCTTGCTACTTAATAAGAAGCCAACAAGAACAACCAAATTATTTTACTACTATTTCAGCCACCATTAATTAGCTATGGGTTATACATAATGCAAGCAACAGGCTTATTCTGGTTATTTCAGCGTAAGGGTGGAAATATGTAGAAGAATGATGCTCATAGAAGTGGTGTTAGAGTAGAGACGTGGCATCAGTAGATCAAAATCCAACATGCTTTCACGAAGAATATGAGCATGGTAAATGGGAATAAAGTGGGACAAAGTAGCAGTGTCAGATACTGCAGGACAAAGCATTACCCTAACTTAACTATATCATTACCCAATCGAACAATCCACCACCTAATACTACCAAATTAACGATTCTTTTACTGAATGTAACCCTAACTTCACTCAAAATAACCCCCTTATCCAAAAATCCCAAATCCATACAACAACATCATTAGTCACAAAATTAAAACCAAATTCCAGAATTTCTCCAACAATCAACAAAACTCATCTATCTTCCAATCAACATTTCAAAGAAATCAAAACAACCTAACAGAAATCAATAAAAACCTTCGATTGTAAAGAATTTGAAGCATTCAGTCATTCATTGGGTGTTAAGAAGAATCAACAAATGAAGAAAATCAGACAGATGGATGGAAATGGATACCTGAAGGAGAATGATAACCAGCACCTGAAACTCAAACTACCTAGGTTCAAAATGCGTTGTCAGTTCAGTTGGAATTGGGGGTTTATGAGTATCAAATAACACCAGCAAAACACTACAAATCAGAATGGAGAAATAACGAATTAGGGCTAATAGCTGCGAATATATTTCATGAATCGAATCCGAACATGCCAAAATCAAATCGAATCGAATACTAAATCCATAAACTCAAAAACCTGCAACACATTTACACAGAAACCCTGCTAATCTCGATGAAGATATGACAGAAATTAGACAAAAAAAAACAAAAACAATGTTTACCTTATAATCTTATCATCAAACCAAAAATCAATTGTAATCTAAAACCCTAAACAAATTCAAAGAGAAGGAGAAACAGATTTTTACCATAGAAAGGGAAAGAAACCCAGAAATGTTATAAACCAGATAAACATTATTGAGAAAGTTTAAGCTTGATCGAGAGACCTAGATCTCAGGGAGGAATATTCTTTCACAAAAGTGAGCCAGGAGACGAAGATGAGTTTTCGTTTTCTTTTCTTTTCGATCTGTAAGATTTTGGTTTCCCTGGGATAAAATTCTCACACCTATAGTGACGGCCATACATAGAGAGTCCCTGAAAGTCTAATACCTAAACAATAGGGACGGTGGCCGTCGTAAGTAGCCCCTTTTAAGGACGGTTTTAGAAAAACAGCCGTCCCTAGAAGCCATCTATTCTATTTTGTAGTGCTTTACTTCTCTTTTGAGTGCAGATTGTAGAACTGGATTATAGCATGACCCTTTCTGTATAACCTCCAATATATAATCACCTGGTTAGAAAAATTTCAGGAAGAATTATGGTTGGGTTTATTGGGTCGAACCCAATCGTAATTTTTTTTGGATTTTTTTTTGTATTTCACCATTTTGATCATAACTCCCTCATACGATGTCCGATTGATCTTATTTTTTTTTGGTTGACTTTGTCTTTCAATTCTCTACAAGATAGAAATAAAAAAAATTTCAAATCTATTCATATAATTTTACGGTTGGGTTTGAGTTTAAAATAGTTTACGGTTGGGTTCAGAATCGAACCCAACCGTAAAATATCATCTTCATCTCCTTCCTTCTGATTTACAGTTGGGTATTTTAATAACCCAACCGTAAAATTCAAAAGAAACCAGTTACGGTTGGGTTCGATGAGAACATACATTTACGGTTGGGTTTTCCAATCGAACTCAACTTTAAATGTTTCTGTAAACCAATTTTTGTAACAAAACCATCAATCAAACAAGAAAATCAATCACTTTAGGGTTCTAAAATAACATGGGTTCGATTGGATACCTTATATACACCATTTGTTGTGGTTGGGGAGTTTGATTTCCTTCACCACCGATTTGTTCTTCAATTTCTTCATTAGGTTGTTTAGTTTGTTTTTGATTGTCATCACTACTACCTTCTACACCTTTAGTAGGATTCTTCATCACGAACTTTAGAGTTTAATCGACGACGAAATTTTCGAATCGCCAATTAATTGATTCGATGGAGAAATTCGGTGGAAATGGAGAAGGAGGAGATATGGAGGGAGAGGGAAAGGTTTTGAATTGGAATTGAAATTTTGTAAGGTTTTATTTTGTTTAGGTTTTAATTGATTGAAGGGCAAATTAGACTTTTTCATAGATAGAAGGGTAATATGGACATTTAACATAGCCCCCTAGGATACCCCTTAACGGATTTTTGGGTCACCTTGAATCCAGGGGGAGCCCCTCTATGGAGAATGGAGCCCCTATATAAGGTTACTAAAAATAAGACCATACACCATTGGAGATGGTTCATGAGCAAAACATTTTTATTTTTGCCACATATATAAAACCCCACAAATAAGGGTCTAAATAAGACCTCCACATAGGATTTTTAGCACCCACTATCGGAGATGCTCTAAAAGGCCTAGACAAATAAAGCTTTCACGTTGAACGGTGATGGAATCCTCGTTTTTTATTGGTCGAAGTAGACCTTTTGTGATGGAGGCCTAGATAAATAAAGCTCCCACGTTAAACGGTGATGGAACCCTCGTTTCTTATTGGTCGAAATAGATCTTTGTTATGCGAGTATTACTGTGAGAACACTTGGCAATGTTTGATTGATACAAATATTCTGGGGTAAAGGAAACCCACTTTCTTATTGGCTATTAAGATTATAAATTATTACACTTTGTTTACACCCTATATTTAATTATACCGGGTTAGCGTCACTTACAGTGGGCGGACAACATTCTCAGATCGACGATCTATGTATAATCCTCTTTATTTAACGACTATGGTTAATTCTATAGTTTTTTTATTAGGAATAAAAAAACGTATTTTTAAACATAAAATTACAAAAAGAGTTGGACCAAAATATTTTCACCGGGAATGAAAAACGTATTTTAAATAGAAAATAAAAAGATGTTCGACCAAGATAGATAAAAGTGAAATTTTTTGAATAACCCAACTAGGTTCTTCTCTTTACTATAAATCCATCACTTAGATTGTTTATATATGTATTCCAATTTATAAGATGGACGGTTAAAAATAATTATTTTAGATTAGTAAGATATTTTCACATTTTATAAATGATTAAACTGACCTTTACCAACTATATTGTAATAACAAAAAAAATCTAAAAAATCCACGGTTAATCTAACTAAATCTTCTCCATTAATTCGGTTCGGAATATTCTTTTATAAACATATACTAGTTATTGACAATTTGTTAAAAAGATAAATAAACCATTATTTATGGTCAATTAGTTATCTGCGTGAGTAAAGGGCGGAAGTTACTCTTCTACACTTTTACCATCAAGTTTAAGACACCAATGTTAGTCCACCGGGTTGATACCATTCTTTTGTATCTTGATACCTTCTTTTCTCTCTTCTTCTATTTTTTTTTCTTCATGTTTATTAGTATAGGTTTCGGAAAGTCCTGGAGTTTCTTTTATAATCAAATAATCCTTACTGTGATTAATTCTTTAAAAACCTATATCATTCAAGCCCAAATTGCATTGCATAAAAGGAGGTATCCTAGAGAATTAATTAAGTTACGTGATTAAGAAAAGTCATCACTTTTTTTATAGGGTTTGTCTTTTGGCGTTGTACCTGTTATAGTTCCAACAATCACTGACCGCTATTCAAAATAATATTACAATATGGATAATTAGGATTTTCAGTAGACATTGATAATTGTAATTTTCACAATTTTTGACAATTTAACTAGAATTATCAAAAATTGGTGTTTATTTCGAATGAGATGATTTTATGCCATGCAAAAAAAAATTCCAAGAAATGGAGGCGAGTTGTGAAAGCTTAAAAAAAAACAAAGTCATGAGAATTATACACAACAAACTTATCTTATCGATGGTGTTGTTCTTGTGATTATTAAAAATCTATCTTGGCAACACAACCACATGAATCATATGATAAACCAATATACCAAAAGCAATGAAAAGATATAGGTTAAATATAAGAAATCAATACAAGCAAATTTTAACGTGTTTCCATAACGGAGTGTCTACATCCACATGTAATAAATTTGGATGTTTTTATTGATGATTGTATGTTACAAAAGGATAAAACGTATATGCAACAAGTAAAATTCATCAAAGAATGATTGAACTATGAATATATTTAATTGACACAACTCCCATACCTAAACTTTTTCTTCTGATCCTTTTCCTTCTCCCAAATTTTTCGTCCCCTCTTTCTGTCTTAGAGCTTGATATTTATAATAAATATCATGGGTCCCCCTCTTTTTTATTTCCACCTATTAGTTCTTATCCAGACTTTGGAACGAAACTTATTCCGCATTCTTATTTATATTTCCCGCAAGACTTCACATGCGTACTTCTTATTTCCCTTAGTTTCCCGCACCTCTTCTGCAGATTTGTATTCAAGTTATTGCTTTTTGATTTCGATGAATGCTGCAGTCTTATTATTATTATTAGAATTATGCCATGTCCGACATGTGAGAAAGTGACATTATTATTTTCATAATTTGGCATGTCCGACACGTGGCCATTGAAAGTGACTTGTCATGTTTTAGCTTCTTCTGTTCTGTAACCTGCAAAACTGAGACGTGTCTATCATGGATTGATGTTTGTCAATTCTATACATTGTGTCATGCTTTCCCGCAACTTGCGTGTCTGTCATGCAACGAAGGTGTCTGTTTCAGTACTTATCTAATGAGTTTTGTTTCAGTGTTTCTCGTTCCATCATAATCTGATATTCTTTCCATAGTATTTGAACACGTGGTGTTAGGGATTTAATACCCTCACAATTTTCCCCTTTTTTATTTTGAATTTTACGTATGGTAGAAATTTGAAAAAGGAAAAATAATTATTACTTTTCTGATTCATACGCCTCTAATAAATTTTCTTCTCACGCTTAGGTTTACTTTTCTGACAGTTTTGACGGTTTCGAGAAAGTCACATCTCGGATAAAGTTCCTCTCTCCTCCACTTTATTTTTTCGGCGGTTTCGTCAGTTCCAGTTCTTTCATATGTAACGCAAATCTTGTCACATCTCTCATCTTATTCTTTGTCTTCTTTGTCTTTTTTTTTTTTAAAGTTTCTGTTCTTTTTCATTATTCTGAAACTGAACTTTTCAGTGCTCGTGATTTGATTAATTTAATTTGTGTTGATTAAATCGTGATTAAGGATTTCTTTTATCGGGGTCAGGTCTTATTTTCATCCAGTTATCTGATTTGATTTTTGTTCTTCACTTTATTACAGGTAGTACTCCTAACTTATTCCTGTGATTGTGTTTGAATTCTGATTTTAGGATTTGCTTAAAAACTTAAAACAATTTAACTGTTTGGAGAGTGTGAATCATTCTAACTTTAATGTATTTGTTTATCTATCAATCTTCTTGACTAAATCTTTTAGGAGTGAATGGTGATAAAGATATTCTTATTTTAATTTCTGATTGTTTCATTGAATCCATAAATCTTTTTTCTTGATCATAAAATTGTTTACTTGTTTATATTCGGGTTCAATGAACATCTTGCTTTTCTTCTGTTTTGTTCTTACTTTTCATCAGGGTGAATCTATCTTTTCTTGTTCTCTCATATGTAGGTAAAATTCATCATGTCTGGAAAAGATGATAGTAATGTTGCTGGAGGTGCCTCTCATCATGGTGATCAACCTGTAGAAAAGAAATCATCTCGCTACTTTGCGAGAAAAAAGAAAGTGGGAGATCAATCTGGTACTTCAGAAGTTCAATCTTCTGATTTGGTAGGAACTGATGATATAACAGTTGCGGCCAATATACCAGCTTCTAAGAGTAAACGTTTAAACGAGAATTTGAGCTTTAGGTCAATGGATATTGAAGATTTTAAAGATAAACATCAACTCCAACAATTTAAAGTTTCCCTTTGCGATCCTACTGAAGGATATGAGATTACTCTTGATATGATGAAAAAATTTCAGTATAGCACCAATAGACTATTAATAACTGCGGGAGCGCTGCACGCTGGCTTGAAGATTCCTTTGTACAATAATGGGGATTCTTTCCAGTATGAGGTTCTTGCGAGACGAAATAAATCCAAGCATGGTATGGTCCGGTCTATTTCCCAATATGTGTGTTGAATGAGTGTAGTAAACGTAGTAGGGGAGAAACAAATTTCACATGCTACGTTCTCAATCCTGCGGAACGTAAGCATTATACTGTGAATAATTTCCATGCTACATATGCTGACGTTATTGTTGTAAAGAATTACAAGAAGTGGAGCGTCGGACCGGGTCGTAAAGGTGGCGAAGGATTTCGTCTACTCCGAGAAATTGATAACTCTAAGCTGAATGTCATTCCTGGGACGCAGGCTCCTTTATGGGAGAAGATCCGTATTGATCATGACTTCAAGTGGTACCGCACTCCTCTGATAATTGAGGGACCATGGATTTATGGGTTTGTTCAAGACAGTGTGGTCTGCAACCTTACATCACGCCTTCATTCTTACTGCCCTTGGCAGTTAAACTTCAACGACTTTTCTTTCCCGTATGACGATGTGGTATGTAGAATTCTTTCTCTATTCTTCTACATCACGCCTTAAACATTATATAATTGTTTCTTTTTTTCATAGCCGCAAGCTGAAGGGAGTTCGAAAGGTGATTCGGGTAATAAGCGCAAAGCCGCAACTACAATAGAAAAGGTATTGACTTATCCAAATGAATTTGCATGATTCATATGAATCTTATTTAATGAGTTCTTGCGGTACATTGACAGGGGCAGAAAGAAGTTAAAACTGCACCCCGCATTTCAACTGATAGGGTAGGAAGGAGAAATCTGTGATTCACCCTGTTGTCAACTAAATTTGAGAATTGAGAATATTAGTTCTGTTGAACCTGAAAAAAGTGAGGAAGAGCAGAATGTCCCACTTCAGCTGACAGATTCAAAGCAGAATTTTGATAATTTATCTCTTGTGAATTTTGAGCCCACAGAGCTGGTTAATGCTGCGGTGGAAACTACAGGTGTTGCGGACAGTTGTTCGAACCAGGCCGCAGATCCTGAATTTTCTTACCTCACCTCCCAGTTTCCCCCCTTGTTTGAAGATGATCTTCTCGTGCCTTCTGCGAGTGAAGATGGTCTATCTGATAAGGAGGATCCCGCAATCCAGGTTGAGCCGACAAATGCCGGGGTGGAAGCTGCTTCTACCGAGGGTAATGACAAGAGCACAGCTGTCATTGGTGCAGTTCGTATGAATAAAGAAATCCCGCACATTGATAAGGGTAAAGGAAGAGCGGAAGATGAGAATCTTATGGATAAGGAGGAGGAGGCCTTTCGCTGGTTCATGTCCAAAGAGTTGCTATCTGTCCCATACGACTTTCAGCCAGTGGAGACAGATACCTCTGCGGTTGCTAATCTGCGGGAATGCATGCGGTCTGCTCCATAGGAAGTAGTGAAAGAAGCTTGGTTAAAGGACCAAGGCCATCCCGTCTTCCCTTCTTTCGACATGAACCTTCCTTCTTCTCTTGCGGAGACGATTTCTCTAGCGGATGGTGGATCATACTCTTTCCCGCAACAAGCTATCTTGCAGGTATTTTTATTATTTTTATGACCTTAAATTTCATTTTATTTTCATCTTTACTTATAGCTTTAATTTCAAAAATTGCAGCTTGCTCGGGGTCAGAACGCCGCATACGTGGCTTATAAATTTTTCAAAGGATGAATGATAGACACATTTTTGTGTCTAAATTGCACCTTAATTTCTAGTGAGTTAGTATTCGATTGTGTGTCTATTACGTGTTTTTATGCTTTTGTAGGTACATTAGAAGAATAAAAATTTGTGGAAAAATTGGCTCAAAAAGTGATAAAGGCACCCAAGGACAAGTGTTATTGGCACCCCAAGAATGGATAAGGGACACCCTAGGATCGGCCGAGTCAACCCAGCGGGTCAACCAGGCGATTCAACCCAGCGAGCCAGCCGAGTCGACTCAGCCGGATCAGCCGATTCAGCTCATCGGGAAATCTTCTGGATTGTTAAAATCAAATGATTCGAAGGATATTTTGCTTCTAGATTGTTCCAAATGATAATAGCAATCTCACGCAAGTCATAAACAACAAAAAGATCCTGTGAAATCAGTTTAAAAATCATGAACATGGCCGGAATTGGGTTTCGATTAGGATTGGGAT
>JAJJMC010001004.1:0-19527 GCA_023531435.1 Papaver californicum
AGGCGGAGTAAATATCAATTTTTTTACGCTTTACTCTTTGGGTATGGACGTCCCATTGTGGATGCTCTTAAGCACTATGTTATAAGATTTTGATTATTTAGATAGAGATTCAGTGGCTCTATTAGCTTCTATAAAAATAAAACTAGAACCCAAAAAGTTATTACAATGTGAGACAAGTATTTTTGCTTCATTAAAAACTGATTCACATAACTAAAGAAACCTGATGTTTCCGGCTTGGAAATAGTTGCTAACTCTCTTGCAATCCCCTTTTATGATGAAGTACATAGAAGTTTCTAAGGTCTTTGTCCTTTTCCATCTCATAGCCATCCAAACAGTTACAACTTCTGCCTCTTCTGCTACTGTGGAGATTGATGGCCCTGCCTGAGCTTTGTCAAAGATCCCTCCATGATTACATAAAATAAGAACAAAACTTTCCTTAGTAATTGAGTCCTTCTAGGAGACATCTTAGTTAAATTTCAGTTCATTAACTCCTGGTGGGATCCAAGTAGCATCAGGGGAAGTTATGTTCCCTATCTTTCTTATATTGATCGTTTGGACTTGTTTCTGAAGGTCATGCCTATGATTCCAATAAAAAATGTTCCTTTGAATACCCAAAGAAAGAAAGATAGAAGAATGTTGATTTAATTTAAAAACTTCATTTGACTTTTGTTTCCAAACAACTAGCATTTAATAATTGATGATTAAATTGAAATGCTATGAGTTTTGTCATCACTCCAATAGTTATAATAATCTTTAAAGTAAGTATTAACATGCAAGTTCAAAAAAAAGGATAAAGGAGAAAAATCCATCTTGACTTTGAGCAAACACTATGGTACACATTTTCTTGGATGAATTCTAGAGATATAGATATGCTAAAAGTTGGGAAAATTGCATTTAATGGCCCTTGGCTAACTAGAGCTGAAATTTGGGTTTTCGTGTAATAATGCCTAAGTTTCCGCGAAGCTGAATCGTGCGGTCGGATTTAGATTTGATTGGAGACGTGTGGTTTAAGATGTAAAAGTGAACTTTAGTTCAATAAAAGG
Source organism: Papaver californicum (assembly GCA_023531435.1). NCBI lineage: Eukaryota > Viridiplantae > Streptophyta > Magnoliopsida > Ranunculales > Papaveraceae > Papaver > Papaver californicum. Next base: position 1,044 of record JAJJMC010001004.1, read on the forward strand.
TCAATAAAATAAAATACTATTTTCGTGCATAGCGGAACATGGTTATCGGCCGCTAAGCCATGGCTTACCAGCACTACAGATGTATAGTTCCTATCAACAATGGCTTAGATAACAAATACCGTAGATGGTGATTTTCGACCAAGGGTAAAATGGTTATTCCACAACCAAGGATACATTATATAACCAAAGATAAATGCTCATTTTAGGGTTCGATCCAAGATTTATTACAAATCCAATCCCGTGCCTAAACCTCAACGAATGAGAAAGACTTGGCCCAAATCCACATGGTCAGAGTTCAAATCACATGGGAGAAGCTTAGTCCATGTTTCCGAAGCTCATTCATCATGAGCGGAACTCAATCCTCATGTATGAAGCTTAGTACGCATGCTTGAATCTCAGTTTGAATGCTAGTGCCTTCGTCTTTATAGCTCAACGTCCTCACAAGCCGAGCATCTGTCCTCACATACCAAGCCTTAGCTCTCACAGGCCGAGCCTCATCTCTCACGACCTAACCTCAATCCATCCATGTCAACATATGGCACCTTTTCATGGACGGTTCTACAACTAGGCCTCACAATCAAGCTCAAGACTCTACAATCTTGAGCACATCCAAACCCAAAACGTTAAACTCATGACGTCTGAGAATTCATTCGAGTTTTACAAGCATATTCCCAGCACTTTGATCCCACGTAGATCACAAACTCATCTATGAGACTCTCACAAGGGAATTAGATTTTCTGCTCCCGTTAAAGACATACACTAAGCATTCGTACCATATAGACGGACTACCTTCTGATCTTCTCAAAGAGATAGATAAGTCCTTTGTCCCATCATAGACGAACTTCCCTGCCCCAATACTCTGAAATGTCACCCCGAGTATCGAGGTCATTATCAGGACATAACTTCTCTTTAAATCCGACCATACCTACGCTCTTCGCTCGACAGATGGCTACGCTAGGTTGACATTTAACCTCAGTCTTCGCCTTGTTCCTATGGTTGGAAAACGACTCGCCTTGCTTCTATGATTGGATAACGTCTCGTCTCGCTCTTCTGAATAGAAATACGACGCCATGCCCTTTCCTTATAGCCGACCATATTGTTGTTCTCCTAAGAAAAACACCTACTACTAGGTCATGTTTGACCTCATCCGATCACGTTTTCTCCTCATGACACATACATCTATAATAATCCTCATTGAGCTCACTACATGACTCAGATTTTCCCCTAAACGCAAAACGTGAGTATTCGTCTCTCTGAGTTACGATAATTTTGGAGAATACGACCACATCAACACATCACACATAAAACCTGATTGTGACACAAATATGAGGATATCTTTAGGATTTTGGTTTGGTGGTCTGCGGCACGTGTGAGTATCAGCCTACTCACACTGAAAGAGAATAGTAGGTCACAAGGAATCATCTGGGAGGATAGGCTCTATTTCTGGTTTGTCCTTAGTTATTCCTGATATTAATAAGGAAGTGCTTATCTCTACTCCTCAACCTTATCTCACCGACTAGAGATTAAGGTTTTGAGAAGCTATAAATAGAACAACTCTCGGTAATTCCAAACACAACGACAGTACAAAAACAATAGATTTCTCCATCTCTCTCTTAGTGCTTTTAGTATGCAACTCCCCTGTAACTCAAACACTAATCTCATCTCTTTAAGCTTCCCTCTCCAGACCAATCCTACCTCTCTGTCTGTGAATGAAGCATCCCTTGAACGATCATCTTTTTGGTTTAGGCAAGAAATATTCATGTGCAACCTCCTATAACTCACACACAAAATTCTAAATCTCCTTCTCACCCTCCACCCGATTTTAGATATCTACAACTATAATCTAGTAAATTTCACTACTATAGTAACTGCCTATTAACTGGATTGTAAAAAAGATGGCTTAGTTTGCTCTTAGCAAAGTGGCACCCAAAGTATAGATGCTCTATAATCTCTCATCTTCTGTTTGAAAGAAAACACATTGTCTTGAATCTTGACAATTAAAATTATTTGAGAAGGCATCGTTGCAGCAGTTCCATGTACAAGGAAAATTGGTTATCAAAAACACCCAAGATACACATAGAAATCAATCGACCAAATACAAAAAGAAGAATATCTCCTTACAAAAATCACACTAATTTAAATCTGATCTTTTTTTTCTCGTTCTTTTTTCTCTCACTCAAACTGTCAAACAAACTATATTGTAATATCTATCAAGTCTGCGAATAAATTATCCATCATCCGTGTCTCCATTTCAGCAACCCGAATTGCCTTCACACCGGCTAAATAAATAGTTCGATTAACTGCAAACAACAATATACTACTCATCATCAGTTAACACATTACTTAATCAAAATTTTAAAATTAGGATATAAAAATATAAAAATTAATTACCAAACACCCTTGAAAATTTCCTTTAATTATTAAAACATAATTTTTGTTTTCGTGGACACATGACATTAAGTAAAGGAGTGACATACACCTCATTTTTTTATTTTATTTTTTCAATGTAGCTTTCAAATTATTAATCAGAGTCGCATCAGCGTGCTTGTACGGCTGTAACAACTACGTTTTAACGATTTTTTTTTTTTTAGTCTTTTAACCTACGCACGAAGTCATAAGGTAAAATAGAGACTTATTTCCCAAAAAAGTGAGATTGAATAAAAAAGAAAGACATTTTGAGTTAACACATTACTTAATCAAAATTTCAAAATTTTAAAGTGAGATTCACTTACATGACTTGCTAGGTTCATTATAAGCTGACATCTTTTTTAGAGGGCTTGCCAATAGTGGAAGGACCGGTAGGTTCTCGCAGTTGCAGATTTCAATCATGTAACCATCAGGGTCATGGAAAAAAAGTTGATCAACTTGGATTCCTCCTTCTTCGACAATGGCTGTTTCATATTTCATGCTCAGTTCTGCAAGTTTTCTCTTTACTAGACTAATGTCTGTACACTGTCAGGATTAAAATTAAAACAATATTTAACTAATTAATATTTGATTGTATTAGCTACGTCTCAAATGATAAGAGTATAAGATTAACAAATTAAAGATTGAATTAGATATAGGACTTACTTGGAAGGAGATGTGATTATCCTTGGGATTAATGAATAATGGCTTTGCGCGAAGGTCGTCAACAGAATTACACTGTAACAAGTGTATCCCAATCCCATAATTGAATAACCTACATTTCCATAGGCTGTTAGGCATCTCATATATAATAATTTCAAAATTAACTACTTTCATTCATTGGCATGTATATTTCACTAAGCTAATTTTGGTTACAAAAGGATAATACATAAGATTTGTTTTACTTACCAAGCTCCTTCAAAATTGAAAGAAGAAGGTCTCTTAATAAGTACAAAACCGAGAACTTCTTGATAAAATCTAGCTGATTCTACTACAGACTTACAAACATAAGATACATGGTTTAGTGATAACAATGGAAGAGAGGGAATGCTGCCATTATTTGCTAATAGCTCCTCTACCACTTGTTGATCAATAATTCCCATTTGTATAAAATCTCTCCCCCTCTCTCTGGAAATGAATTATATGATGAGTACTTAGAATCTCTTAAAAGGGATATCTTGAACTTTAAATGAATTATGCTTAGAAGTCTAAATTTTGATGCTCAAAATGGGGTAGTTAAACGTCGGTATTTATAAACGAAGAAATTAATACAAGTTCTAATTTATTTACTTCCTAATTAAGGTTTAATTAATTAATTATAAACACGCTCATTAAAAAAAGGATTAGTTGAAAATTTATCGCCTATCGTGTGAGCTGGATCCAAGTCATCATAATTTTTGTTTTTTAATCATATGCAATGATGACTAGCGCCTAATGTCCTCTTCTTCTTTTCCTAATGACCATGATATTATCAGTTTCAGGCAGTTATTTCTTGGTAAATAATCACCGTGTATATCTGGAATATGCGTGGATTTAACGACGTGGATTCCGTGTATTAACACGCTGGCTGCACAATGTCAAGTTGCATTTATATATGATTTGTTAATCAATTTCATTTATCAAAATATAAGGAGTAGTTAAATTTGTTTATAGTCAAAAGCAATCTAACAAAAAACACTATGACCAAAAGAAATGACTTAGTCATTAATAAGTTCAGCGATTCACGTTACGGGTTACCTCCCAATGTGGCATAATAGTATAGATTTGACTTTTATAACAGTAAGAAGAAAACTCGTCAATAGCTGTAATTTGATTCTTACACTACCATTTCTCAGTTTTGATTAATCATTTCTCGGTGTTTGATTAATTGATTAGAACTTAATAGAAAAACGATGTCATCTGGATGCCAACCACTATAATAAGTAATCTCATATAGGGGATCCCATATTTGTAGAGGGGCTTCACATATAAGATAAAATAAAGACATTTGAAATAAAGTTTAAAAACCCTTTATCCATGATATTTTTATAATGGCTAAACTATCCCTGATTAGTTAGTATTAGTAAAATTAATTAGCTAATAGATTAAGCTAATCATAATTAATCTTAAATAATTTTATACTTAATCAAATCAAATTAAAAAAAATTCTTTTTGGTTTGCTGGGAAGACAAATTAGAAGAAATGTTAGATAATTTCTAGGTTTTTAAAAAAACCCTAGATTTTGATTCAATCAACCAGAGTATTGAGGTATACCTCTAACTTAAACTCTTGGTCTTTTAATGGCTCAAATTTGATGAAATTACGTTATAAGAGATGAGTTTTTTTTATTCAGAGAATTTTACGGTTGAGTTTTCATGTCGAACCCAACCGTAAACACCATTTACGGTTGGATGTTCTTCCCAACCCAACCATAAACGCTTGTTCATGGATGAACTATAAATTTTAACAGTTTTACGGTTGGGTTTTCGCATCGACCCAACCATAACAAACAATTACGGTTAGGTGTTCATCCTATCACCCATTTAACCGTAACTAACAATCACTAGTAAATATTTTACAGTTGGGTTTTAGCATCGGACCCAACCGTAAAATTAGATGGATAGATTTGAAGATTTTTTCATTCCTATCTTGTAGAGAATTGAAAGACGAATCTAACAAAAAAAAAATGAGGTCAATCGGACATCGTATGAGGGAATTATGATCAAAACGGTGAAATACAAAAAAAAATCCATGACGAATTACGGTTGGGTTCGACCCAATAAACCCAACCGTAAATCTGGGGATTTTGGACTTCATTTTTGTGTCAGATTTACGGTTGGGTTTATTGGGTCGAACCCAACCGTAATTCTTCCTGGATACTTTTTGTATTTCACCGTTTTGATCATAACTACATCATACGATGTACGATTGATCTTATTTTTTTTGGGTTGGCTTCTTCTTTCAATTCTCTACAAGATAGAAATGAAAAAATCTTCAAATCTATTCATCTAATTTTATGGTTGGACTTGGAGATTAGTTACAGTTGGGTTCAGAATCGAATCCAACCGTAAAATGTCATCATCATCTCCTACCTTTAAATTTACGGTTGAGTTTGTTTAATAACCCAACCGTAAAATGAAGAACAAACCAGTTACAGTTGGGTTCGAATGGAACCCAACCGTAAGTTCCTCCGATCATAATTTCTGTTGGGTTTCCTAATCGAACCCAACCGTAAATTTTCTGTAACCCAAGTTCTTCAGTAGTTTGTTTAGTTTTATCCGGATTGTCATCACTACTACCTTCTACACCTTTAGTAGGATTCTTTATCATGAAATTTCGAGTTTAATCGACGATGAAATTTTGATTCGATGGAGAAATTCGGTTAAAATGGAGAAAGAGGAGTTATGGAGGGAGAGGGAAAGGTTTTGAAGTGAAATGATATTTTGTAAGGTTTTGTTCTATTTAGGTTTTAATTGATTGAAGGGTAATATAAACATTTAACATAGCCTCTAAAACACCCCTTAACGCATTTTTGGGTCACCTTACCTCATATTACAACCCCTCTACAAATATGGGAGCCCTTATACGAGGTTACTGTGATAACAATCAACAATACTTTAATAACAATTAATTATAGCTGTCTATCTGCATGGTGATGTACTACGAGACAAAAAAATAAAATTGTTTGATTTCTTGTTTTCTGTGCATAGAGTATACATTGTGTTAAGAAAATGTGAGAAAGAGCATAATTGTTTGCTATTAATAAAAAAGAAGAAGATACGTGGAAAGAAAATAATTGATTTAATTTAGTGAGTTCGTGTGTATCATAAATATAACGTAATCTATACATAGATTAATGATAAGTACATAATGTTATATTTTTATAGATTGGGAGTCAGAGGATCCATAGTACCTGCAGCCTTTCGGATTTGATATTCATCATTTTTGAAAGCGGGCGGGGGTAAGGGATCTCTTTTCTGCAACGTAAAAAAGGCGGAGCAGATTTGACTCGACACAACCTAACGATACATCCAATACCAATGATCTGTGCCTAGAATGTGTTGCTAGAAAGACAGGCAAGAACGAACGCGACTCGGGGCTTCCCTTTCATTACTTCTTTCACGACGAGGGAACCGCGTCCGCATCAGTCGAAGGAAGGCCATCCATTTTTATATTAGTTCGGATTTTTTATTCAGCTAATATTATTATTTTGGACATTTTATAAAAACTATAAGCAAATTTTATCACCAGAAGGAAAACAGTTAAAAATGAAGTTAAATAAGCGTTTGAGACAAAAAAAAACGCCATTTGCAACTGCTCACAGCACCAAAAAGAGACAAAGCTTAACTAATTGTTGGCTGCCAAGTCAACAATTTATGTTGTCACACCACTCATCGCAGCCAACAATTTATGTTGTCACACCACTCATCTCGACCAGAAAGGATTACATGGCAGTCTTGTAAATATTCTAGATCTGTTTTCAACCCACTATGATTAGAACAACAGAAGTAGGAAAAAAAGATAACCCAATATTGGAAGCCAGTTGTCAATGTGTAAAAATAACTTATGAAAATGACTAAACGAACTCTATAAAATGCCATCTATTGTAACATAAGAACCTTTAATCGAAGAATATTCGTGATTATATAAGATTTAATTTTAATTAAGGAATTTTTTTTTTAATAATAAAATATCCATGTTCTACTTACACTAATAAAAAAAAACCTAATTTAGTATTCTTTCATTTTTTATGATTGAGGACTTCTCTTTTCTTCACCGGATTTCTCGTATCCATTTAACATACTTACCCAACTAGTTGAATCTCTCCCCGACATCAAATCAAACAAATGACTAACAATTCAAACTTCCTACATTTGAGGCAACCATTAATCATCGAACTCCATGACACCAAATCCCTCTTAGGCATCTTATTAAACAAACTCCAAGTAAATTCTGATTGTTAATCTAATAAGGAGAAGCCGACATAAGATATTGTTTTGAAGTGTAATCAAAGAGGAAGCTGTTTTACTGGCCGCCATTGTTTTTTTTCTTTGTAAAAAACTAAAACTCAATAAAAAAGATAATTATTTGATTTATTTTCTGATACAATTTAAGTCAGACGTTAATTTGTATTTTTTTATGGGTATCATTAATTTATATATGGATTGTTATCGGTGGTGCTTATGGTATTCGAATCATCAGATGAACATCTTCAAATTTCAAATACCCACTTATAATGAAATTCCAAGTTATTAGATTTTGATCCTCTATCGGCATCTGATGAAACACCTCAAGTGCATTCTTCATCATATCATTCTTAACATATCCATCAATCATCAAATCCATGGAAACTGAATGTTTTTCAAGCATTTTATCGAACACTTCGAGCAAATTCAATACATCCGCATTTCAGATACATATTCATCAAAGAATTCTGTAAAAACACATTAGACCCAAATTCATTTTGTACAATCAAACAATGAATCTGCAGCCTTTCTTTGATAAACTCAAGACGAGAACAAGCTTTAAGGACCAATGGAAAAGAAAAAGTATCAGGGTAGACAAAACCACCTTGATTAAGCATTAAAAAAAAACAAAAATAACTTTTCCAGGGTCTAATCCATGTGAAAATGATTTGATAATCAAATTCGAAAGGAAAGGATTATTATAATGGGAGGGTTGAGAGAAGAAGATTGTATGAGAGAATTCAACTAAAGGTTGATGAGGATTCAACTAAAGGTTAACAACATGTGGGGGATACTCAAGGCTAATTTAGCCATTGCCAAAATTATTTGGATAAATGATTCTTCAAATTATTTCATAATGTTTTTTTGTTTTTTTAGTATCCCCCAATTTGTGAGAGTATTCCCCAATTGAGGGTTCTAACATAATGAGCCTGTGAATCAACACAACAAAAATCGTAAGAAATCTTATTTAGTTATCCAATATATTTATTTTAACCCACAATATCTAAATACTGATGAATTTTATAGACAAGTGGTAAAAATATGGTTCATTAAGACTTGTGAAGATTTGATTTTAGACTTAATTTTAATTTAAACTAGAAAGTAAGTAAAAAATGATATCAATATTAAGGATTACTGAGACTCAGAATTTCACCATTTATCATATTAAGTGATTCATACATTAATTCTGAATAATTATAACTTAAATTATCAACTCTGATTCTTTGCCTAAAGTAGATTTCTAAAACATTAATTGTAAATCATAAGCGTGATGCATCAAAGCTCTAAGTCTAAGCATACATCATCAAACAAAATCAAAATTAATTAAGAAAAATTATAAATCAATTAAAATTAATACAAATAGTCATAGAATTAACTATAGTTAACACTTAATCATGAAAAATGACTTCCTCCGTTGTCCCGCTGATGAGATTTAGCTCATCATAGCAAACACTCTCTCAAAAAATGAATACATAGCTCAAAAAGTGCTTGAAAAGAAGAAAAGAAACAAAAAGAATGAAACTGCGTAACTACAATGATATAAGTGTTGCAGATGAAGTGTGACAACCAAATAAGACGGCTTTAAAAACGACGGTCTTCTTCTGTTGTGGAATAGACCACAGTTTATGCGACTATCTTTTTCTGTACTTGTTCTTCGTCTTCTTCTTCTCTCTGCAACTCAGTTTGATCTGATTTTTTCTTTTCTTTCAATTCTGGCCTCTCCCAACCTATCTGGTTGTTCCTCTGCAACTCCTATTTATACACACCAACCCATATCTTCTCGAATATCTTTTTCAATAACTCCACAGGATCTTTTCTCCATGAAGACATCTCGAGAATAATTTCTTCTTCTCGGTGATTTATTTTCTCTTATTTAAGGCTCGATCCTTCTTGTGATATTTTTTCGAGAATAAAAATGTTGTTAAATGTTTAAAGAGATAAAATCTCTTTATTACAGAAAATCAGATCAATCGAGTATCTTGTTTTCCATTTTCTAGCGAAAATAACTAATTCACAAGATATTCTTGTTCTTTCGAGTTTCCAATCTCGTATATACTCCTACAAATAAGGAAAGAAGTTAATATTGCCTTAAACTCTTCCAGAAAAACCTTCTAAATCCCGTGAAAATATATCTCAGTTGATAAGGAGAGTTTTCCGCCAAAAAGCAAGTTTAAAATTGAGAGAAGGTGGTGCCCTGACCCCAGCATGGGTGCCTTTAAATTTTTTTGGATGCCTTTATAACTTTTTAGTCGATTTTTCCATAACAATTTATCCCACAAAATACTTACAAATAATTAAAATAATATTATTAGTACAAAGATAAGCACTAACAATATATAGAGTTGAGACAAATTATGTTTCTATCAAATACACCTTTACATCAATAATAATTATTTCCTATTATTGTTTTGCTTAATGAGATACGTAATTCCTTACCTCCTAAAAAACTAGCGATGTCTTGTCTTCAAGGGTATATTCTTATATTAATATTCCTTACATAAAACGTCTTGGGGTTTCTAAACGCCTGGAACATAATGATGATTGTCCTTATTTTTTTATTTTTTTTATCAATGCCTGAGATATTTTTAAAACGAAGAATAGCGTATACGAACATACTTCGGAAAATATTTCAAAATTGAGTTAAATACCTCGGATCCCCTCGAAGTGGTTTATATGATGCACCTGCATTTACAAAAGAATCGTCTTTAAGACCAGCATCTCTTGTTTCAATGTCTTTATGTCCATCATAGCGATCAATATTAATTACGTCATCATTATTGCTATTATCACCATCATATGCATCTTCACGGGGTGGAGACCTACCAACGAAGCTCAATCTATTCAGAAGGAAGTTATTTTTTAGATTCATTATTAAAGTGATACTAGAAAGATTTGAAACTTAAGAAAAGTTGAGAATTACTCACCAACGAACAACTTGTTGCCAAAGTTATAGTTAAGCAACAGAGCATAACATGATACTAGGGAGTAATGCATTGAATGCCGTCAGGTTTATTAAGACACGAGAAAACAATTTGAGGAAAACTGAAAAACATAATCAAAGAATGACGTTTCCAGCTTCGGACCCTCAAGAATAAGATCACATATTATGATCCCAAATGCAAAGATAAAAAACATTATCATTGTTATTTTCTTAAGAAGGATCATACTTCCAATGTATTGTTGAGATATTATCCAAATTAGATAATAATTCAACTTTAGTGTCTTAAGTTCTTGTTGGATATTTTCAAAATTGAACAGATGCGTCCTTTCCCATAAGCGACCATTGATGGCTCTTGGATGTGTCTGTTGGATATGAAGAGGCATCTCCAATAGAAATGAATCCCCTATAAGTAGCAAAGATGTTCTCCCATTCAACATCATAAAATCTATCTGTTTCTTTTTTCTTCTAAACATCAACAGAATCTTGATACAGTGTGTTCTTGGTCGGGTGAAGGAAATACAATCCTTGAATTCGATTACGGTGTTAGGACTTCATTGAATCCTGAAGGCATAATTCGTAGGCATGTTGTACTCGCCAATTAATTTGGAAAAATTCGAATTATTTTCTAAAAGAATCGAAAGATCCTTGAAGTCAGGGGTACAACATACTCTGTTTGGTTTCATTCTTTAAGTTCTTTAACCCAATTTTCCAACAGTTCTACCGTCATCCAGCTATAGCATTCCCATCTTTTACCCACCTTATCCACGAGGATTAAAATTGTTAAAAGTATAAGTAACAATGATAAAACCTAGCCTTGGATATAGCATCTTTTCTGAAAGTTGATAGAGATTCAATATTAATATCATATTTCAAAGAAGATAGGGTGTAATAAAATATGCTCATCAAAAAATAAAAGTACAACAAAGTGATCACGACTCTGAAGAAATATCTGATAACTTGTTTAACCTGTTCAGTGAAGATCGATCTTATTTTATAGAACGAACGAATAGTAACATATGTGGCAAACCTGATACCATACATGTTGCTTGGCTTCCCATAACATCTATCTTTATTTGAAAAATAATATGAGGCGATAACTTCCAGAATGACAACAATAAGATAACATAGTGATACATCCCTCAACTGTTTGTAAAGTGTTGAGATCCATAACTGAAAATCAAAAATATTCACCTTAAACTTAAGTCTAAAATTATGAAAATAACACAATACTTAAGCAAGAAAGGTAAAATAACAATACCGCATCTTGTTATTCCTACTGTTTTTATTATCTATCTTATCTAGTTTAGATATGTAGCTTAGAGTATCTATCTTGCATCTAGTCTAATTATAATCTAGGTTAGTAGTTATCTGATCAGGTAGTCTATGAGTGATACATATCTCTTTGTACTGTATAAATGAATGCCCAAAGTCTTACAGTTTTATCATTGTGTATTAATTCATTGAAGTACACCATCAAATAAATTACAAGCTGAATCATCACACGATCTGAAACCATCGAAAGCTATAATTTATTTGAATTTTTTATTTTTCTTATTCAAATTACTTTATTCCATAATTTTTTTAAGACTAGATCAGAACTACATGATTAAATAAAAAGTTAACAACATTTCCTATCAATCTTAATTACAATCAAAACAAGAATACAAAAAAACTTTTTGGATTAATTTATATCACCGCAATTTATCTATAATATATAATAATATTAAATTAAAATATGGCAATGTATATCATGTGTTAAACATACAATAAATAAATAAATGTGATATTTTTTTTGGATAACATGAAAATTTGTTATATAAGTTATGTCCCTTCATTTTTTACTCATTGTTTGTTGCATAATTAAGTTGTGTCTCTTAACTTTAAACTCTTTGGTTTGCTACATAAGTTGTATCCCTTCATTTTAAACCCATTGTTTGAAAATGTTGTTGCTATTGTGAAAGACATGACAGTAATTTGGAAAAAACATGAAGATGAATATGTATCCCTTTGTTTTTAAACCCATTGTCTTACTACATAAGTTGTGCCCTTCATTTATTACATTGCTTTGTTGCATAAGTTGTGTCTTTTCATTTTTTAAACCCATTGTTTTGCCACATGTCACTTTAAATTCTTAGAAAATATAAAATTGAATATGGCGTTGCCACGTATGACAAACACGGAAACTCAGTTTGCATCTACTATTTTTTAGATCAGATATTTCGGATTTCTAATGTATAAATAGTAAAATCCTTAAAAGTTAGCAGAGTTATCAAATCAAAAATTGAATCAGACATTTTGTATTTCTAATGTATAAATAGAAAAATCCCTAAAATTTGACAGATTTATTATAAATTGAATAGGGAAACTAAATTTAAAGTTTCCATATACTATGGAAACTGAGTTTCAGTCAGGCATTTTTTAGCTAGTGAGCGGAACATATGTGTTCCCCTCTTAAGCTAAGTTAAGATATTTCACCACATTATATAGCTAAGCGATGGCCCATAATGGTTGACTTTGGGTATATATAGCCAAAAAAATGCACTGCTATAATGTTTGGCCTAAGAATCATTTCATTAACCAATACATTTTCATTAACTATTTCAAATTTGTTAACATTTTCATTAACTATTTCAAATTCGTTAACATTTTCATTAACTATTTCCAATTTGTTATTTTTTTACATATCAAATTTGTTATCTAAAATATTATATTATTCACAACTAAAACATAAATACCAGCATACCAGCAAAATATGAGAATTCCATAATCACTCTAGGATACTAAAAATCTAGAACCCAAATACAAAATTTCTCGTGTTTTTATTCTTTCTGCAACAAGTGGTCAGGCGAAGACTTTCCATTGAACTGATGCTTAACACTAAAGTAAATACACTTTGATTCTCTTCTTAGAAAGAAGAATAAGAATGAGCTTACGAAGTTAGTGCTGAGAGCAATTCCAGCCTTGTTGTCGAAACACAGAACTTCAGGCACTATAATAATTCATAGTGTACCAAAGCATCATAAACAATCTAATGTTACTGTTATACATATTTAAAAACCAGATTAAGTAATGCATAGCATAACACATCCTTGAGGGGATGGCACTGCAAGGAATAACATGACAATTGTGAAATAGCCTAACAGTTCAAGGTATTCATGAGGGCAATGAGATCAATCACACGTGAGCTGCAAAAATAAAATGGTTAATTAGACTTTGGTACATATGTTTTGACCAGATTTAGTGTTTTTACTAACATTTGTCCAATGTTAGTGTTTGGTACCTGGACTGACGCTGACGATAGTTGACCACGTGAACTGACGACGTGTCCTTTTTTTCCGTCATTTAAATTTGAATTACTAAAAAAAAAGAAACTTTACTAACAATGACAAACCAAGTCCCTAACACATTACATTTACGGTTTATATTAAATCTTGTTCCAAAACCAAGTCCCTCTATTTCTTCTTCTTCTCCTCCTTCTTTTCCTGCTCTTCATCTGTCGGCAAAATTGAGAGATAGAAATGGGGGATTGGAGATTGAGAGATGAAGGAAATGAATAAGTTAGTGTTGCTAGTGGTGGTGTTTATGTTGATTAAACAAAATAAGGTGAAGAAATGTTAAATTAAGGAGAAAATAAGTTAGGGTTTTCTGTGAGTTGATGTTGCTGATGAAATTGAATGATTAAAGATGTATTTTAAGATCATGGTATGAAGAAGAAGATTATTATGCTAATCATAAGAATGAATTACAAGAAGAACATGAGTTGAGGAGAATCATAGAATTAGGGTTTTCGTGAGATTTTCAGAGAAGATTCTAAAGATGAAATTGATATTCTAGGAAGGGAATTAGAGATGGGTTTGACATGAATTAGAATATAAAGTTGAAGAATTGTTCAAATCGATGATTAGGGTTTTGAAGTTTTGAATTTAGAAATTGAGGTTGATGATTTGAATCTGTTTGAGGTTGATGATTTGAATCTATTTGAGGTTGATATGTACTTGAAATGTGGAGATGTAGATTCGGCTCGGTTGATATTTAGTCGGATGTTTGGTCGAGATGATGTTTCATGGGGATCCATGATGACTGGTTGTGTTCGTAATAGTTTTTTCGTTGAAGCATTGGAATTATTTGATTGTATAAAAAGAGAAAAATTGGAGTTGAATCAAGTATCAGCAGTGAGTGCGCTTTTAGCTTCTGCTGAGACAAGAGATTTAGAGAAAGGGATAGAGATTCATGAGTACTCTGTTCGAGCTGGAATTGATTCAGATATTTTGGTTGCTACTCCTCTTATGACAATGTATGCGAAGTGTGGCGAGTTGGAGAAAGCAAAGCAAATATTTGAGAACATCCCTCGAAAGGATATTGTCGTCTGGTCTGCAGTAATAGATGCTTTTGTACAAACTGGATATCCAAAAGAAGGCTTGTCTTTGTTCCGGGAAATGCTAAGAGGAAATCTTAAACCAAACAGAGTTATTGTAATGGGTGTTCTTCCGGCTTGTGGAGAAACATCATATATTAACTTGGGTAAGAGCATACACTGTTACATGTTAAAATGTGATATTGGCTTGGATGTGTCAATTGGAACGGCTCTAGTAGCTATGTATGCCAAGTGTAGACTCTTCTTTGTTGCACACACCCTATTTAGTCGATTGCCACAGGAAGATGTTATAACTTGGAATACTTTGATAAATAGGTATGCCCAGTTTGGTGACGGTAATCTTGCTATGGAGATGTTCCATCAACTACAAGTTGCATGTTTATTTGTTTCTTCTATCTCTCTAATCCCTATAGTTCTTAGCATCCTTCTTTACATTAACTTTGGCTCATATTATTTTCTTACTTTCAGGTCATTATCCAGACGGGGGAACCATGTAGGTGTTCTTCCAGCATGCGTAGGTATGAATGCGCTAGAGCAAGGCACCTGTATTCATGGGAAAATCCTTAAATTTGGGTTTGAAGCTGATATCCATGTAAAGAATGCCCTCATAGACATGTATGCAAAGTGTGGCAATGTAACTACTGCTGAATATTTATGTACAAGCGAGAGTTTGCAGGTGATGATGGTGAGAGTATGATATGTACAAGTGCTTCTATTCCAACCAGCCAACGGTCATTTTTTTTTTTGAAATTCTAAAAATCCGACCGTTGGATCTGAAGAATCATAGCCGTAGGATGTATAAGAAGGCATGTGAGTTTTAAAACACTCACGTGTTAACGGCGCTGTTAACGGCGTTAAGTATTAATTAATTAATTTATTTATTTTAAATCTAAACGAAAGTCAGTACTTTAATCGGGTCAACCGTCAGTCCAGATACCAAACACTAACGTTGGACAAATGTTAATAAAAATACTAAATATGGTCAAAATATAAGTACCAAAGTCTAATTAACCCAAAATAAAATAAACCATGTAAACCACCAATAAAGTTTAATGTTTTCTTATATCAGAAAAGGAGAGAAGATCAAAACATACCTGAATCCCTCCTCAGTGTTTAATGAGACAATTTTAACACATTCATCAAGCACAGAAATTCCAAATTTTGCAGTTGTGCATGATCTGTAATCTGAAAAATCAATATACTCCTGATTCTAAACTTGCGTTACATTTTCTCCTATTTTCCAACATCATCTACGCCGTAAAGATAGAACTAGCAACTACAAATTGAGGATAAAGATGTTTGAAAATACTTCATAAACATCTCAACTTACCTACAATTTCCAAGCTGAGTTGTACCCTCGTTATAACCTAAGATCTCAAATTTGTTGATCTCCAACAGAATAGCTTTTTCGATCTCTTCGAGCTTGATTGATTGCTTAAGATTGAAAGTAAGTTCCACTGTTGATTTCTCCATCGTAGGATTCGCAGAAGGCCATTCCTTTTTCTCCACTATACTTTACTAATGGTTTCAAGCTACCAGTTAACTGCTAACACAACATGAAATGATGATAAATGTACAAGACAAAGAACCACTATTACTGAATCACCTATATGTAAACCAATTAACTACGGCTCTTAGTTACCTCTTTATCTTCACGAATGATCAAGAATGAGGCAGTTTCTCCACCACTCCGGTCTTCAGATGACCGTTAGAAAGTGTTCACAGAGGGAGTCGAGTGGATCCTAGTCACTTGACCCTCAAATACTTGGCCATTGAGTATCTCAAATTTGTAATTAATTACCTTGGTCAAATAAGCAATGCAGTTCATGGTGTTACTGGCATTTGAGACAACATTCATTTCGGAACTGTATGAATTTTGATTTACTCCCATAACGAACATGGGTGCATCCTTGATAGATGATGTGATGACCACCTTCTCAGCACCACCCTGACATCATTTCTTATTAGAAAACCCGCAACCAGTAACATTGATGATAAAAAAAAAACTAATCAATACTCGTTAGAACTTGATAATCAGGTGACTAATTAAATAAAAAGTCAACAACACTTCAAATTACTTTATTCCATAATTTTTTTAAGACTAGATCAAAACTACATGATTAAATAAAAAGTTAACAACACTTTTCATCAATCTGAATCGTAATCAAAATAAAAATACAAAAAAAAAAGTTGGATTAATTTATATTACCACGATGTATCTACTAAATGTAATAATATTAAATTAATTATGACAATGTATTTCTTGTGTTAAACAAACAATAAATAAATAAATATGATATTTTTTTAGATAACGTGAAAGATTTTTATATAAGTTTTGTCCTTCATTTTTTTCTCATTGTATTGTTACATAATTAAGTTGTGTCTCTTAATTTTAAACTATTTTCTTTGCTACATAAGTTGTGACCCTTTCTTTTAAACCCATTGTTTGAAAAATGTTGTTGCTATTGTGAAAGACATGCCTATAATTTGGTAAAAACATGAAGATGAATTATGTATCCTTTTTTTTTTAAAACCATTATCTTGCTACATAAGTTGTGCCTCTTCATTTATCAGATCGCTTTGCTGCATAAGTTGTATCCTCACATTTTTTAAACCCATTATTTTATCACATGTCACTTTAGATTCTTAGAAAATGTAAGATTGAATGTGGTGTTGCCACGTATGACAAAAGGATTCTCTTTTATATAATAAAGTATTGATATAAAGCATGATTCAATTTAAATTTAAAAATCAACAAAAAAATAGTATAACCTAACATATTTGCACGATCAAATATAACCAATCACAGAAATAGTTAAAGACTTCAAATTCAAAAATGTTACCTGAGAGTTATAGAAATAAAGTAGGGAGGGGAAAAAAACCCAGCTAGATTTATCAGTGTGAGGGAGAAAAACTCATTTCATATCCTCGTTTTGCGTCAATATTGTAATTGTAAATTTATCTACTCCGACCGTTTCTATTATAAAGGTGGAATATTGCATTTTTCTAGACCCACTAAATAGGAGGAATGCCAATTTCAAGATAGCTTTTTACCACTATACCCTGATTTGTGTTATTTGGATATCATAACAATTAAATTTATGTCTCTACTATTGGAAATATGATAAAGGGTAAAACAAAAAAAAAAACATTGGATATTTATGAAATCTAAATTGTTTCTTAATCTTAGAGATTTAACCTATTCCGCCTATATATATGGTAGGGAGGGAGTAGTATGGAGTAAGAACTATGAACCCTTAGTTTATATATATGGCACATGATATCTTTCTGGAACTAGAAAGCTAGACCAGAACATATATAAATTAAGTTTATATTGTCAGATTTCTAAAAAGAACTTGTGTTTTGAAAAATTTGGCATAGTTTGTACGGTCGAAAAAATAAAATCAACTAGATTTATTTATATTTGAAAAGGATCAGTATAAACTTTGTAGCGCAGATACTTCAAATATGGTGAAGTATTTGTATCTGTTACGTATCAAGTTTGGATACTTGAGGGTACGCATATACTCAATTTAAGGTATTTATTTTAAATTACAAAAAATGTAAGGAAAACTTAGGATACCTTTCAGATACTTTACGATAAGATACTTTTTACAATTATATATATTTATATATAATTTTAATATTTTTAAAAAATTAACAATGTATTTTTTCTCAATACAATATAAAGGCGGAGTTTTAGACTATTTTTTTGTTTTTTTTTTTTAATTTTGTTTTTTTTTTTTGTGGGGAAAAAAAAGAGCTAAAAAAGCCATTTTTATCACAAAGAGAAACAATATAAGAAGGAGGGATAGA
>JAJJMC010001009.1:0-17474 GCA_023531435.1 Papaver californicum
GAGTTAATTAGAATCATTATTTTCTAAAATCATTACCTTCACAAGTTTGAGAATCGAACCTCTTTTTACCACTATATAAAATCACATCAACCGCTACCTCCCAATTCACTACCCTTTCAATAGAAGAAGCCCCCTTCCTACCTCTACCACTACTACTACTGATGTGTTACTTCATAAGTGGATATATTAAACTTCAATTAGGTTTATGGTTCACTTAATAACATCTGTGTATGTTTATATGTTTAGCTACATTTGTATTGGTATTTACGATGTTTAATAACTTTGATAGCTTCAACTACAATTTTAATTAAGGTCAGGTTTTATTTTTCCAGAGGATTCCAGTGATGGTGAAACTTGCATACATGGACTTCTAAAAAAGATTAGAAAATATAATTCAAATATCAAATAGGTTAGACTAAGAAATAGAGTTAGAACAGGAAATTACTAGTCTATATAAAGAGCACAGAGATGCACCTTCATAGTTACAATCACATAAAAAGGATATCGTCTTTAACATGTATGTAAAAAAAATTCACCATTTTATAGGTATGTTCTTACTGAGATCAGCGTGACGTGTGTTCATAATTTTATCATATTGTGTAGACCTTCTTTACCAAATAAATATGCTAACTAAATAAGTTAATGGCAGTATTTTAGGTTAAGCTAAGTACAAAGCATCCTCCAAGTGCTCATAGATAAACAAGACAGAAACACTCCTTAATTCTCAAGTAAAGAGGTAATTTCATACTTTTAGTAAGTGATCAGTTCTTCCATAGGAGAACATGACATGAAAATAATCCTATTAATAACCCATTTTTCTCATTTTGTCTTCCTTTTTCAAGTGTGCAGTTGTTACAGGGGCCGATAAAGGAATTAGATTGGTGATTTGTAAGCATTTAGATATAGAAACAAGTGTCTTGAAGCTGTTAAAAATATAAACAAATCAGGACTCCCAAATGTTACTTTTCATCGATTAGATGTCATGAATCTAACTTCTGTGTCATCCTTGGCTGGACAGAAAGACTGACTTCTATGTTAAATTCTTTTATTTTATACTTCTGTATATATATCAAAGGATATTAGAAACTAAACAATTTTTATTTACCAACAATAATACTGCGAAAACAAATACTCATGATGAAGAATTATGGTTTTTGAGACAGTAGAATCATGCAGTAAAGGAAGAAATACACCAATCATTACTAAAATCATGGGAAATTCTTTGTTTAGGATTAGGTTCTACAAGTATCATGTTTTGCTGGTAAGTAAATCTTAACTGAAATCTTAGTAGCGACATCTAATAGTGACTTTAAGTCTTAAATCTTAAATGAGACCAAGAAACCAAAAGAGTTCCAGTTAGGCAGTAAAAAGATCAAATGAACAAACTGCAAATAAAAGAAGGAAATATCCCCAAGTAAAAAAGAACTAGAATCTTTAAAATCAGAAGAAAAAAATTTATTGACTAACAAGAACTTTATTTCTAAACACATATACACTACAAGAAACTATGGATTTAGTGACAGTATTTTTGATGACAATTTAAATTTACCAGTAAAGGTCATTGTTTGCAATAAAAAAAACTTGCCACCATAAAAAATTATTAACGATGATCTTTTATAATTTTTGCTAAGCTTGTCACTGAAATTAAAATTAGGGACCAAATTTTTTTTTGTTACCAAAAATATTTTTTGGTGATTAATTATGTTTGCCACCAAAAAAATTTTAACGATGACAATAAATGTTCGTGGTAGAAAATTGTTTTCATGAGAAACTAAATTATTTGTCGTTAAGTATTATTTTAATGATATCACTTATTTCTCACAAATTTAATTTTGAGTGTCGAAATTAACTTTTCACACTGGTTCTTTTCCGCTACACAAAATAATCTGTCATTGGAAGTAAAATTTGGGAGAAAAATATTTTTCGTCACCAATAATGTTTTTTGTGATTATTTGTGTTTGACAAAAAAATACAGTTAGTGATGACAATATATGTTTCTCATAAAAAATCGTTGTTGTGAGAAACTAAGACATTTATCGCTAAATAATTTTTTAATGACATCACTTATTTCTCACAAATTTATTTTTAAGTGACGAAGTCAACTTTTGTCAATGTTTTTTTATTGTGATACAAAATAAATGATCGTTGTAGTTTCCCTGACTAATTCATTGTGCTCTCCAAAAAATTATTTCGGCGATAAATATAATCATCAAAGATGATATAGTTACAACAAATTACTAAATCACATAAATGAATAATATATATATGTATATAATCGTAAAGGTAGGTGTTCTATAGGATTTAAAATGTTTAGGAATTGCCTTCTATCTAGCTAGACTTCCACACTTTTTTTAATTGAGTGCTAGCTAATTAGCTGAAGGCTCATATCCAATAAACAAAAAACGTAGCTCGGTGATTTTATCTAAAATTAAATTTGATAAGTGCTAACCGTTTTACTTTTGAAAAAAAATCCAAAGTGCTTCCGAAGATGGAAAGGACACCATTCGTACAGGTCATTATTAAACAACTAGTAGTTCTATAGATAAAAATATAAAATTCAGTTTAGGATAAATCCTATTTAATTATGGGAAAATAGGTCTACTGTCTAAGATTTCCTAAAATCTGGTTGAAATGGACGGGTAAAATACTACTCCGGGTGAAATGGACGAACATAGGTTTCTAAAAAAACTGACTACAATACCCTTTTAGGATTTATAGCCAAAAAATTAGTTTCACCCACTCCAAAAAATCAGTTTTAGCCCACATAATAAGTTTCCATCTTTTCCGACCCACCTTCTTTCTCTCATTTCTTCACCTCCACCCGTCAGAAACAGAAACAATAAATTCCTCCGATCTTCTCCACCTCCTCCGATAGAAAAAGAAAAAAAAATTCACCTTCTTCTCCCGTCTTCTCCACCTCCTCGTCCTTCTCCACCTTCTCCGATCTTCTCCACCTCTTCCGACAGAAACAGAAAAATCTCATAATCTCTATTCCCATTACATTCACCAGAAATTTCTCATCCTAGTTTCTTCACAACCACCACCACCACCACCAGATGCTATCAAATTCTGTTCGATCAACATTCACCAGCAGCAGCACCACAACAACACCAAAAACCCTAGTCAATTCCATCTCCAACAAAAACCCTACTCTTAATCACCACTACGAAGAGTCAGTTTCATCTCCAACAAAAACTTTAATCTTAATCACCACTACAAAGAAGGTAATTATTATTTTTATCTACTAATTTTAGGTTTTCTTTGATTATTTTTTTTTGTAATGATTGAAACTGGTTTTATCTGCTTCTTTGATTTTAGGTTTTATCTGATGCTCCCTAATCTAATCACATGCTCAATTTTAGGGCAATTTTATAAATTACCCATTTAAACTTGGACGAAACTGGAATCATGCATCTAGGTTTAATCAAAATCTGGGCAAAGTTTTGTAAATGTGAAATTGGTGTGTATGCTGTGTAGAGTAGATATTGATGAAACCAGGTTCATACAATTATTTCTGTTGAGATGTATCTGTTGTTGCTGTGATATTGGTGTATATGAAACTAGTGTTGTAAGTTGCATGAAATTTGTTGTGAAGTTGGTGTTTATGTTGTGATTATTGAGTAGATATTGGAGAATGTTAGTGTAAATTGTTTTATATGCAGATTCAACAGGTTTAAAGTAGGATAAAACTGCTTTCAATAACCATAAGGTGCAGTTCAGAGAGAAAACCACCTCTGATTCTGCAGATGTGATTGTAATGAATTCAAGATGTTGTGGTAGATATGTAACTGGTTTACTATATTTCTTCTTGTTTGTGTTCTAGATATGTAACCCAGTTGCATCCTCTTAATTGATTGTAACTTGAACTAACAACTAGTTGGTTTTTTTGGTTTTAACAGTTTGGCTAAATTGGTAGGACAAAATGGCCCCATGAACTAAAGGTACCATTTTCTGATTTCTTTTTGTTTAAATTGTTATTGATCATCTGTGTTGAGTTAATGGTGGTGAACAATTGTTAGGATAAACTAGGATGAAACTGGTTTCATCCGGGTTTAATATTAGATATAAATTTATTTTTGATAGGATGTAACTAGTTTCATCTTCTTGTAGGAAGCAAAAACAAGAATAAAGGTGAATTAAGAACCAACAAAAAGCATGATGTAAATGTGGTTGGCGAAAGTAATGAAGAAGATCATTTGAAGAGAAAGAAAGGGAAAAAAACCTTTCGGTCAAGTATGAAACCAATTGTGGATTTAATGGGTTCATTGGAAATCACAGAGAAACAAGAGGATGAATTAAGGAAGATTGAGTTTTGGAGTTTTCTGAATGTGATCAAAGAAGGAAAAATTGGCAAGGTTGAATGTAGCAAAGCTTTCAAAGGCATTAGAATACATCATAATGGGTTATAAATCAAAAAACTCATTCAAGATTGGTGATCGAATTTTGAAGACAGATCATAACTCACTTGTTGTTACCTTTGAAATGAAGAGGATACGTATGAGTGAAGAAGATAAGGAACTTTATGGGCCAAAGGAGGACCCTAGTTTGAAAACTTCTGAATTTTACATAAAGTACTTCAAGAAGGAGGATGCAAAGAAAAGTGGAGACAAATTGGAGAAAAAGTACATTATTAAAGGAAACAAGGTTGTTATCAAAGAAGAAGGCAAAGAAGAAGAGTTGGTGATCCTTTTGTTGTTGTACATGTTTGTACAATTTTCTTCACAAACACTGGTGATATGTATATCAATTACAAGTACTTAAACTGTGTGAAGTCAATTTATATCATCAATAGAATCTCATGGTCGTATCTCATCCATGAGCATCTAATGGAAAGCGTTGCGGAAGTACATAAGACACCTTACTCTGTAAATAGTTTTAGCTTCTATCTTTTGGTGAGTTTCTATGATTTTTTATTTTATTTTTCAACATTCATTATCTTCAATCCAACAAGCATAAAACTAGACAGATTTATCTTGTTCTTTTTTTGTTGCAGTACTGGATGTTTGAACATATTAAAGGTATTGAAAAGAACGACAAGAGTGATAACTTACCTAGGTTTACAAGATGGAACATGTATCAAGTGTCTTCTGATGTCGAGTCGATGCTGAAAATCTTTCAAAAGATCAGGTAAATCTATAATATAAATCCATTAATCACTAGATGAAACTAGTTACATCTTGTGTAATATTTCTGTAATCACTAGATGAAACTAGTTACATCATGTGTAAGCACTGGATGAAACAAGATGCATCTTGAATATGAAAAATGAAAAACATGTTGTTTACATGGTTGCAGATGATTGACTTTGTTGGTAGTTGGACTGAAGAGGAAAAAACAATTATGCTTGTTTAATGAGGCAGAAAACAACCATGAAAAAAACATCTCCAACTTGAAGAATGAATTTGAAGAGAAAGATAAGATTATCTCTAACTTGAAGGTTGAATTAGAGGCTAAGGATAATATAATCTTAGACTTGTGGAATGAAGTGGAAGTATTGAAAGTACAACACAAGTCGCAATCAGAAACTCCACAAGCTTCACCTTCTCTTCAGATTATTGTTCATACACCACCTCCAGATTTATTCAATCTTAAAATCACTCAAGAGATGAACAGAGATGTAGAAGGTGATGTTCCTCAAAATGTTGATGCACCCAATAAAATTCCCGAAGAACCAATTATTGCACCATTTATTGAAGCACAACCTCTAGCATTTATGACTAAACTTGGGTCGATTGAAAGAAACGTGAAGAATGTGTATCAGTATACAAGGAAGAGGAAAAACCTTGGTTCGGATTATGTTAGGAATGATGAAAATAAGAAAACGAGTGATAAGTTGAAGAAGTTAGATAAGAATAACAAGTTGTGGAAAAATTACTTGAGTGAAAACAAAGCAACCAAAGAAAAGTTAATCAAAGAGTTCTACAAATCTGGAAATTTAAGGTACGCGCAACTGTTTTTTGTTTTGATAATTTGTTTTTGCATTATTATTTAGGATGAAACTGGATTCATTTTAGTATGGTTTTTGTTTATGCCTGGATGAAACTGGTTTCATCCTGTTTATACCAAAACTTTTAACTTGGATGAAACTAGTTTGATCCTGTTTTTTACCTGTTTGTTTCATCCTGTTTTGTAACTGTTGTAACTATATGAATGATCAATAATGCAGAGACTGCATTTAGAATTACAATAGAGGTGGTGAGTTTGCAATCTCTATTATGGGTGAATACATCCAAGAAATGATGTTAAATCACTCCGTGCCGAACAGTATTATCGAGTTCAAGATTATGAAATGAAGGGAACTGTTCAACCTCACAACAAGTGCGATGGATTCATTAAGACCGTATTTCTGAGCACACTGGCATGGGTAACACATAAAAACATTTGATTTCTTTTCTTTATTACTTTTTCATTAATTTTTTTGGTAAAAATGATTCAATTAAATGGTGCACTTAATTTGTTTTCAGTTTTATGTCTCCCGTGGAAGATGAAAAAATATCTAAAAAGTTGATAGATGATGAATTGCAGAAATTGAAGAATGCTAAGATCAATGATTTCCATTACTTGTTGATCCCGATGAACCACCACTGTGAAGTTGCATCGAAGCCCGAATATAAAGACCATTTTACCTTGCTTCAATTTGACTTCCATGACGTTTCTTGAACACACTACAATTCTCTTCTCGATACTACAAAAAATGATTGTCTGGAAGATGTAAAAGTAATGATCAGAAGAGTGAACCAAGTTCTTAGCAAACTCCACGATAAAAACATGGATGATACCGAATTCACTACCATAGAGAACTGTCCACAATAGGGCAAAAGGTAGGTCATTCACATTGTGCCATTTTTTATTGTACATTTTTTTCATTTATTAAACACAAAACTAAACGAAAGACTTGTTTTTGTAGTCCTGACTCTGGAATGTATGTTCTCTACTTCATGGAGTGGGCGATGAAAGATGGTTTCGCTTTTGAAGACGAATAAACTCTTAGGAAAAAGATGAGACAAGGCGAGTAGACCTCGTATATGAAATACTCAGTGATGAAAGAAGTTTTTGGAAGTTGGAAGAGAACTAAGATGGTTTTGTAAAGAATCTGGTTTTGTCTAAAGACCGTAAAGAAGTTTAAGTTTAAGTTTAAGTTTTTTATTTAAAGTGCTATTAATATAGTTTAGTTGCCGATGAATTAATATGAACCTTGGATTTCATATATGAATGTATATATCCTAATTGCAGTTCAATTAATATGAAAACTTTTACTTGAATTGTTATTTATTGATAATTTTAAGTAATTTTGTCAGATTATGCAGGATGAAACTGGTTTCGTCCAAGCAAAATAACATTTTTGTAAAGCGCAGGGTTTTTCTGTCAGAATATGCAGGACGAAACCAGTTTCATCCAAGCAAAAAATCTATTTTTTTTAAGATTATGCAGGATGAAACCTGTTCCATCCAGGTTTAATCTGTGTTGTTCATGAATTCATTCAAGGTTTAATCTGTGTTGTACCTGAATTCAAGAACATCTACATTAAACAACGCAAAAAAAGATATTCAGACAAACTAGACACTATAATTGTTCAAACAAAATATAAAAATCCCAAAACAATGATAAAAACAGATTTGTACAAACAAATACTAATTGTAAAAAGAATGAATCTAATATGCAACAAGAAGTTGCAGAGAATGAATAAGACCAAAACTCATAAATTGTCCAGAAGAATCAGTGGAAGAAGATGTTATTAAGGAGAGAGAATAAGGCGCTGCTTTTTGGCGGGAGGATGAGGACATGTCGTCTTTTTATGCCTTGAATTTGTATGACAGTTACTGCACGTAATAGATCTCGTGAAACCCGAACCGGTGTTGGGAATCCTCTTTTTCTTTGGTCTTTCTACTTTGCCAGCAACATCTGGTGGGTGGATAAGATTTTCCTCAGCCACAGTTGAAGGCTTATCATGATTTGGAATTGGTTTGATTGAATGATCATATGCAGCCTGGAAGAACCCAATACTGAAAAAGGGATTAATGAAATCATAGACACAAATATTTGCTGAAGCCATATACACGATAGCGTGAGCACAAGGGAACTGATCAGTAAAGCAAGCTTACAACTGCAATACCACTTGCTAAGATTAACAGCATGAGTATGATCGGAGGAGTGTACTTCAAAATCAAGTTCACCAGACTTGCTTATTCTCCAAGTACTACCGGCACAAATTGACTTCTCAACTTCTTTCTCATGATTGGGACACAAATATCCAAAATACTTTGACCCTTCAACCTTCCTAGAACTCATCTGCACCATTATCTTGACTCGAATGTGGTCGACTAATGTTGCAATAGGCAAACTTTTCGCCTCCCTAATCCAAGCATTAAAGGATTATGCGACATTTGAACACATGTCTCCGTATCTACATCCTTTAAAATTTGATGTGGACCAATTCTCCACGGCAAGAGCACTCAAGTAGCGGTGAAGACCTTCGCATCCCATTTCCTTCAACTTATTCATACCGTCATGAAAACCTTCAAGAGTTGACGAATAAAAACTTTGAGTGAACAAGTCCATTGCAATACCATATTCTTTTTTCTTCTTCTTGATTTGAGTACGAACATTGTTTTTCAAGTGATAATAACAGTAACCATGATGAGAAGTAGGAAATACAATGGGAATACCGAAGACCAAACCATCGTGACGATCCGAAATGAAAGTTAATGGGCGAGGACCCAAAATAGACTCTAGCTTCTCCAAGAACCAACGCTAGTTGTCGACATCCTTGCTTGAAACAATACCATATGCTAAAGGGAAGATTCCTACAAAAACAAAACAAAACACATAAAAAAAAATCATAAAGCGGAAAAAGTCAGGGTGATAAACACAAGATGTAACTGGTTGTATACTGTAAAAATTTAATAAAACAGAGTTATATACCCAGGATGTAACTGGTTGCTTCCTGTGAAAAAATACTGACGGAAACTGACAGAAAAAATGCAATTTGTGAGGATGCAATCTGACTTCAATAATAAAATGAATTTTTATCAAATATATCTATAAGAGAAGACATACCATTATTTGCATTTTTCCCAGTAGCCACCATAAGGCATCCCCTAAACTTTTCCGTCAAAAAAGTTCCATCTAAGAACAACACCGGATGACAAGATTCGAAGCCAAATATGCAAGCCTCAAAATCTAAGAACAAACTTTTGAATTAGTTTCCTTCCAAAACTAAAAATCAGCTCGACTTCCTTCATTTATTCTCTTCACAGCATCACACCACCATACCAAATCAGTATATCCCTTAGTATCATCACCATATAACTCCTTTAAACATACTTGTTTTCCGGCATGCGCTTGATCGTTGCTCCATATTAACCCATAATCACTCTTGAAATCAGCCATAATATCACGGGGTTTCTTGTTTGGATTTTGTTTGAGTTGGTCAATTACCAAATTCTTAACTAACTCGCGTGTAATGGGAACACTATTGGTTTCATCTTTATAACCGACACACCACGTATGATCTCCATTATAGTCTCGAAGGATAAAGTGCTTCTTCAAACTTGAAGTCTTCGTTGATGCATTGAACCTCCATTTGCATTGAAATTCCTCCTATAAAGTCACTCAACCGTATATCGTGTAATCATCACTCTTAAGAACCTTAATTTTGCGACCAAAAAACTGATTATACTTTTGAACAACAACCCGAGCTTCTTCTCGTCCTCCCAAAAACTCTAGGCCGACACCTTTTATAATGAATTCCCATTCATCCCCTTTACAAGTTTTTCTGACCGCAAGTTTTCCATTAAATGCACGCTCGTTGTTGGGACGACAACCATGATGAGAAGTAGGAATAATGGACAGTTGTTGGCTTGCTTCTTCAGCTAAAAACAACTCCATCATCAAAGGTTCTTCACGGACAAACCCAAGTTCAAACTCCAACAAACTCAAACTCTTAACTTAACAAAATGAAATCACCGGTTGAAGCTTAAAATCACTATCAACAACCATTTTCTGTCCCTCACCACCATCAAATATAAATTGAATTGATGCTGGTGACATCTTTTTCCAATAGGAACACACATACAACTTCAATTCATCGACCGTTGACGTCATACTAACCTTGTATGAACACGATTCTGTAGAGTACATAACAACACAAACAATTTGGTAATCGGGATCCATCTACAACAAACATATTAACAACAATATTTTCTCAATGACAACAGTATTCAACAGATTTTCTAAAAAGCAAAAAGGATGACAAACACATGATGATTAAAGCAGGATGAAACTGGATTAATCCTGCTTTAAATAATGAAACAAATATTTGTTCAAAGACATCAATCGAAATCAGTTGAAAGTTAACAAAAAACACTACAATTTGAATGTTCATCAAATTGAATACAAAAACAAATCAAAAAAACATAAAAAAATGATGAGTTATATAGGGAAAATTAAAATCAATTCATATATAAATAAGTTAATTATGAAATTGGTTTTATATTAACAATTAACTGGTTACCATTTCCTAATTGATGAATTGAGACAAACTTTTTGAAGTTTTTAATCATAAAAATTAGATTATTACTAACCCTAGAAAAATCACAGACATAAACCCTGTGTGTTCATCTTAATATCAAAAACAAACATATTGAATATATGAATCAAAATAAGATGAATCAAAATCATACTGAATAAACGATGTGTGTTCATCTTAATATCAAACATAAAACAGATTGAATCAAAATCAGATGAATTGAATATGAAAACTTACTGATTTGAAGTGTTAATCAGATATGGGAAGTGCTTATAGAATAACTTTCGACTTCATAACTTGTTTTGAAACGATTTCAAGTGTTGATCAGCTCAGACTTTTAATCCCCTTTTTTGTTTCAAAACCAGGAAAAGAAGTTGAAGAAAAGAAGTTAAGAAAGAGGACGTCGGGTGAACAGAAAGTTTAATAGGTTGATTTAAAAAAAATTCTTTATAAACCCAAAATTGTATGAGTATTTTAGTCACTTTGATTTATTGTGGGGTATAAAATATGGATAAAATGCCCAAAAAAATATTTCAAAAGTATAATTAGAAAATATGGATATTACAAAAGTATTTTATTTTTAAAGTCTTATATACCCATAAAAACTAAATTACGGTTATTGAACCAATTAACTATTTAATTATAGGCAAACAAGGATTTCTAAATCAACACGTGAAATTCAACCAAGACGGTCGACAATGAAACTCTTGATGGGAACGGATCCGTCCGATCAAAGTTTTAAGTCACCCATGGACTTGGATTTTGTGATGCAAAATCAGCTCACCGTTGGATTAAATGATTATTAGCATGAAAAAGAAGATTCGGATACGTACCGAAGATAAGTAGGATCACGACTTCTCTATACTTATGCCACCTGTGCTTAGAAAAAAAATCTTATAGTTAAACACGTAACCTAGCTGAGTCGTATTTGCGTTGAATTAAACTTCCGATTTACTTGTTATCCAAGATAAAATAGGTATTCTACACTTGGTACTTCCTTATAAAGAACCTTATAAAATCGACAGGTAATAAAAAAAATATTAGAAGAGAGTTATATCACACAAGCTTGGGAGATTAATTGAAGCGTTTTCCGCACGGCCTCCGGAGTATTATCTCCACTAGCAGTTGATTACTTTCAAGAACAAATACTGGTTAGTCAAATTTAGTTTTTGTACTCCATGAAGTGTATATGCAATAAATCTCCATGCTTTCTTTGTTTAGGTAAATTTTAATTTGTCAGAACTGTTTTCTACTTTATGCAAATTTAATGATAATACTTCCAGCTCTGAATATTCTGAAATTTATATTATATATTGTTTTTATGATTCTATGATTCCTGTAAAATTTGATAAATTTATTAAAAAAGAATTAAGAAATTTATTGATGTCTAACATCTTAGACAGTTGTTTTTGAACTATTGTTGATTTTATAATTATTCTTTGGCTTCAATAAAAAAAAAAAATTATCGACGAAACATTATCTAGTACTTAGGTTTAATGCTTTGATTTTGTATTTGTACATGGTTTTTATTCTAATTTTCCAAGGTTATTATGTGATAATTTATTTTCTTATTAATTTTTTTCATAAATATCTTTTATTGTCGCATGATTTAGCCAAAATGGACAAAAGTTGGATGTACGAAAGGAACAAGTTGAGCGATAAATTTTTGTTAGGCGTTCAATCGTTTATTCAGATCTATTTATATGGCCGAGAAAAATGAAGATAAATTTTTATGCCCAAGTGCAAATTGTATAAATGTAAACCCGTCTGTTTCATTGAATTTTGTCGAAAGCCATCTATATGGATATGGAATGGCAGGAAGTTACACAACATGGATACGTCATGGAGAAATAGATCATCATTCCTAAAATCAATCAAATCCAGGTTGTGCTAACGTTGATATTGATAATGAATTTGAAGACGATGGAATAGTTGAAATGATACACGAACAAATCGAATCAAGACGGTTGGATAGTCAAGGAATTGGTGGTCGTGATGATACTATACTTAGTACAGGTGAAGTAGATTTTGGAGAGTTTGCTGAGTTATTAAATGAAGTTAAGCAAGAACTTTATCCGGGTTGCACAAATTTTTCGTCATTGACGTTCCTTGTAAAGTTGATGCATATCAAGGTTCTAAATCAAATGAGTAATAAATGCTTCGAAATGTTCCTTCAGCTGCTAAAACTCGTTTTTCCAAATATAATAGAATTCCCAAGTCATACTATGATGCCAAGAAGATGCTTCCTGACTTGGGATTGGGTTATGAATCGATTCATGCATGTAAAAATGATTGTGCACTCTTTTGGAAAGAGCACAATGAAATAGATGATTGTCCTGTTTGTGGCGAGTCTAGGTACAAATTTGACGATGGTAAAGGCAAGAAAATCCCGCACAAGATATTACGTTATTTTCCATTAAAACCTAGATTACAAAGATTATTTTCATCAAAACAAACAGCTTCGGTATTTTGAGGCATCCTTCTGATGGGTTAGATTGGAAAGATTTTGATAAACACAAGATCCCCGTAATGTTCGACTTGGTTTGGCCACTGATGGATTTAATCCTTTTGACAACATGAGCAACTCATACAGCATGTGGCCAGTGATACTTATACCTTATAATCTACCTCCTTGAAAATGCATGAAGGAGCCTTTTTTTCATGATGTCACTGCTCATTCCAGGCCCACAAGCACCTGGCAGAGATATTTATGTGTATTTGCGTCCTTTGATAGATGAACTGAAAGAGTTGTGGGATAGTGGGATGGAAACTTATGTATGCCTCAAGTAAAAAAACTTTTCGTATCATGCAACTGTGATGTGGACTATAAATGACTTTCCTGCATATGCCAATTTGTCGTGGACCATAATTGCATATGCCAATTTGTCTAGATGGAGTACAAAAGGGTATTTAGCTTGTCCTGTTTGCAACGAAGATTCACCCTCAATTAAATTGAGGAGTAAAATATGTTATATGGGCCATCGTCGATACTTATCACCTGATCATAAATGGAGAAGAAGTAGTAGAAACAATGGTTCTGATGCTTATATTATTTTTCGCTTGAATGTTAACACGAACAAAACTCTCTTATATAGAAGAGAGAGTTTACAGAGTATATAAAGTCTTAGAGGATTAGGATGATAGTGTAACAGACTGTAACAAACTCTAAAGACTCGGACTAGACAGAGTTATCAGTTTGTGCAGGCTTGGTCAGCTCAGACCTGGTCTTCTGACCATGTGGTCCAACACTTCCCCTCAAGTTGAAGGATAGTTGGCGAACATTCAACTTGCTTCTTAAGTATTGAAACCTTTGAGATGGCAGACCTTTAGTGAAAATATCGGCTACTTGGTCCTTTGAGGATATGAACCTAACCTGCAGTTTTTTTGCAGCAACTCTCTCACGCACAAAGTGATAGTTAATCTCGATGTGCTTTGTCCGAGCATGGAAGACTGGATTAGCAGTTAAGTATGTGGCACCCATATTGTCACACCAGAGAACAGATGGAGCTGTAGGAATGCACAGGTCTTTGAGCAAGGATTTGATCCAAATTATTTCTGATGTTGCAATAGCCAACCCTCTATACTCAGCCTCTGTACTGGATTTAGAGACCGTCCTTTGTTTTCTTGCACTCCAGGAAATAAGATTCCCACCAAAGTAGATGCAGTGACCACTGGTGGAACGCTTATCATCAAGATTTCATGTCCAGTCAGCATATGAGTATGCTTGAATACTGAAGCCTGATGATGGTTTGATATGTAAACCATAATTGACAGTGTGATTTAGATAGCGTAAAATTCTCTTGAGTAGTTCCCAATGCTCAACATAAGGATCTTGCATGTACTGACATGCTTTGTTCACTGCAACGGAGATGTCTGGCCGGGTAAGATGCAGGTATTGCAATGCTCCTACCACACTGCGATAGAGAGAAGGATCTTGGACCTTTGTAGAGCCCTGCTTCTGGAGTTTTAACTGGGTAGCAAGTGGAGTTGTAACTGGTTTTGAGTCGTCCAGTTTTGTACGCTGCAGCAAGTATGTTGTATACTTTTGTTGTCTTAGGATGATTGAGCTTCCCTGATGCACAACTTCTAAGCCCAGGAAGTAAGACAAGAACCCCATATCCTTTACTGCAAAAGTTTCACCAAGATCAGATATTAACTTGTTGATAAGAGATGTATCAGAACCAGTAATGATTATGTCATCCACATAGATAAGTATATATAGAATTTGAGTATCAATTTGTTTTACAAATAAAAAAGTATCAGATACTGATCTCTTGAACCCCTGTGTTGATAAATGTTGACTGAGTCGACTGAACCACACTCTGGGTGCTTGCTTAAGCCCATACAAGGCCTTGTGTAGCCTACAAACATGTTTTGGGCAGTTTTGATCCACATATCCAGCCGGTTGTTGCATATACACTTCTTCCTCAAGTTCACCATGCAAAAAGGTATTTTGCACATCTGGTTGTCTCATATGCCATTTGTTCATAACTGCAATGGATAGTACTAGCCTGATAGTACAAGGTTTCACAACTGGGCTGAAGGTTTCACCATAGTCCACACCTTCCCGCTGGTGAAACCCCTTAGCAACTAACCTGGATTTGTATTTGGCAACCGATTCATCAGAATTTTGTTTAACCCGAAAAACCCATTTTGACCCAATGATATTCATACCATGTTTATAAGGTACTAAAGACCATGTGCCATTACGGATGTGAGCATTATATTCATCATCCATGGACTGACGCCAGGCAGGATCCTGACTGGCTTTGCTGTAACATGTTGGTGCCATGTAATCTGATGTTTTAAGAGGGTGTTTTGTAACATTCATACATAGTTTACTAATGGGTTTTGAGATACCTGTTTTGGGTCTTGTCACCATGGGGTGTACAGGCAGAGTTGGTTGGGTAACAGTTGGTGTAGAATCACCGGGCTCAGTTTGCTGTTGGACTGCTTCTGCTGGAATTGTGAAAGTAGGACCAGTTGAAGTTGTGACGGACATATTGGGCTGATTGGTCACTGGCATTTGCTGAGACCCATGTGTCTGGGTAGGCCTTAGCATATCTGTAAATGGAGGAGAAGTGATAGTTTTGGTAGTTGGGATTACCTCTGTATGGTGTTACACAGTTTGAACCTTCTGCTTGGCTTCGAAAGAGAATGAACACTCTTCAAACTTGACATGACTGGATATGTAAAGTCTCTTTGTGGATAGATGCAAGCACAGGTAACCTTTATGTGCCTCATTATAGCCAATGAATGTACAAGGAATGGATCTGGGATGCAACTTGTTTGGATTGTAGGACCTGAGACTTGGGTAGCATAGGCACCCAAATACAATTAGGAAAGAGAAGTCAGGTGTCTTTTGAAACAACAGTTCTAGTGGTGTTTTAATATGAGTTTGAGAAGCTGGACATCTGTTGATTAGGTAGCAAACAGTTGTAAAAGCATCAGACCAGTAAGATGTTGGCATGGATGCATGGAATAGTAGAGCTAGCCCTAACTCAGTAATATGCCTAATCTTACGTTCATCTAGACCATTTTGAGATGAAGTGTGTGGACATGAAAATCTGTGAATGACACCTGAGTTATTCAAGAAGGCAGTGATTTTTTTGTATTCTCCTCCATTGTCAGATTGAAATACTTTGATTGTCCTGTTTAGTTGGTTTTTAATTTGTAGTTTGAACTGGACAAAGACTTGCAATGTATCAGTTTCGTACCAATGGGTAAACCCAGGTATAATGAGAGTATGCATCCATCAACAGAAGATAGTATTTATAGTCATTTTTAGACAGAGTTGGAGAAACCAAAGATCAGAAACAATTAGACTTAAAGGAGTGTCTGAATGATGGAAAACACGGATTATCGATCTCCGCCTAAAAAGTTTACCGGAGATGAATTGTTGTCCCAAATGAACAATATTAGAAATATTAATCCGGGAAAACATCCGGATATATATGACAAGTGTAAGCGTTCTCCTGATGAGTTAAATTGGGTAAAGAAGAGCATACTCTACGAGCTTCCATATTGGAAAGATCATTTGATCAGACATAAGCTCGATGTGATGCATATTGAAAAAAATATATGTGATAACATCGTGGGAACATTCATGAACATCGAAGAAAAAACAAAAGATACAATGAAAGCTCGTTTGGATTTGGAAGACATGAAAATTAAGAAAGAGTTGCATCTTAAACGCGTAGGAAACAAATTCATAAAGCATCCTGCAAGTTATACATTGACAGCAGATCAAAGGAAAGATTTTTGTAAGTTTTTAAAATCGGTGAAGTTTCCGGATGGTTATGCAGCTAACATATCAAGGAGCGTTAACATTAGTAATGGAAAGATATCTGGCCTCAAAAGTCATGATTGTCATGTTTTATTACAAAGACTTCTCCCTGTCGGGATTCGCCCTTACCTGGAAAAAGACAATTGTACTCCCTTGATTGAGTTGTGCAATTTCTTTTCATGATCTGTGAGCAAAAAACATTGACTGCAGATCACTTGGATGAACTCGAAAAAGCAATACCGTTGATTCTGTGCAAGTTGGAAAGAATTTACCCACCTGCCTTTTTGATGTTATGGTTCATTTAGCTGTTCACTTGCCACAAGAAGCAAAACTTGTTGGACCAGTAGGTTATAGCTGGATGTGTCCAATTGAAAGGTATGTAGAACTGGTGTGTCTTTATTGTATTTTTACATATATTTATACTTTAGAATGCATTATACATCTTTGTTGTTTTCTTATAAATTTATAATTTTCAGGGCGCTGGGGACACTAAAGCGTTATGTGAAAAATAAAGCTTGTCCAGAGGGATCAATTGTGGAAGCTTATATTGTCAACGAGTCTTTGACATTTTGTTCAATGCTTTTTCATGGGATTGAAACAAAGTTTACTCGACCAGAAATAAATCCTGATAGATCAAACGATAACCAACGAAAAAAGGAT
>JAJJMC010001010.1:9403-32159 GCA_023531435.1 Papaver californicum
AAGTTGCGTAAGTGAGAGCATCATAGTGCAAATGCACTATTATGCCGTGATGCATGATACACTGCATCACCAAGCCGAAGTTGCATAAGTTGGAGCATTATAGTGCTAAGGAACTATTATGCCGTGATACATGATCCAATGCATCACCAAGACGAAGTTGCATAAGTTGGAGCATTATAGTGCTAAGGCACTATTATGCCGTGATGCATGATTCAATGCATCACCAAGTCTAAGTTGCGTAAGTGAGAGCATCATAGTGCAAATGCACTATTATGCCGTGATGCATGATTCAATGCATCACCGAGTCTAAGTTGTGTAAGTGAGAGCATCATAGTGCAAATGCACTATTATGCCGTGATACATGATACAATGCATCACCAAGTCGAAGTCGCATAAGTGAGAGCATCATAGTGCGAAGGCACTATTATGCCGTGATGCATGATTCAATGCATCACCGAGCCAATGTCGCTATTCGATGAACGCATCATAGTGCTAAGGCACTATTATGCCGTGATGCATTATTGAGAATGCATCACCGTGATGCATTTCGAGTGTTTATTTGTAGCTTACCCGAGAATGTTTCGATCGGCTTTGGAAAGAAATCTTCATTTCGGCCTTGCAGTCGATGGATGTCACTTACTATTCTTATATTTATTTGTAGAAATACAAATAAAACATATATAGGGAGGAGGTGTCGGTCGAATGTGCATGAGCGGTAATGCACTTATAGCTGTCCGATGTAGCTTATACGATGGAGAATACTTGATGCTCATCAACGTGTTTAGCTGTAGCTTACCCGAGAATGCTTCGCTTGGCTTTGGCAAGAAATCTTCATTTTCGGCCTTACAGTCGATGGATGACCCTACCTTTCTAATATTTTTTTATAAAAATGCGAATACGACATATATAGGGAGGGAGCTTTGTTGGAATGTGCATGAGCGGTAATGCACATATAGATATGCGAAGTAGCCTATACGTTGGAGCATACTTGATGCATAAGCATCAAGTTGATGGTAGCTTAGACGATGAAGCTTGAATTATACGAAAACATCTTTCGATCGTGTTACGTACTTGATAATGCATATTTGCATAATAAATAGCGATAGTTATGCACAATCTAGTGCATACCTTGCGAAAGCCCTTTGGCCTACATGGACTAGGCTTTGCTTGGCTTTTGGCCTTGCGATGAAGTTGGAATCAAAGTTGTCTTTTCCTTAATAGGCTGAAGTTGCTTGTGCCTTTCAAATTGACCCTATGATGAACTACGGTCATGCTTGATCCCATCAAGGTACGGGTTGGGTACGTAGGCAGCCGCAATGCAATGCATTGAGGTACATCACCTTGTCGCTCATATCATCTAATTGGGAGATGATTGCGACATTATGGTAACTCATATCATCTGGCTCGGCAATGCTAAGCAAGAGATGATTGTTGCCACACTTGATGAGGTATTTGCAATTCCATTTGATGGATTGTTCATACTTTCTTGGAACCGTCGCGGCATGAAATGACATGTGCCAGGATGTTGCACTCTTCGGAAGAACAAGATAAGTGCAGGCTCCAGCGCATGGTCGAAGCAAAATTGATGAAGCGAAAGCTTAGGCTTGAAATAGCCTAGGTGTTGGTCCAAGGCATGAGTTAGGCCTGGACCATAAAGCGAAATTATGTGACGCTTTCCAAAGGCATCCCCATTAGCTTGTATAGCCTTCAACCCTTGGTATAATGAGGGTAAGTTGGAACGGTATGCTATTCAAAGGCATTCACCATGAGCAATAATGGCCTTGCACCCTTTGTAGGTCAAGGGTGTGTTGGAATGATATGGAGACTACGGTTTGAGTACCATGCTTGCAAAACATGTTTGGAAAGGAAAATATGCCTGGAACGGTATAAACGTAGCTTGAATGATGTGGGAACTACGTTTCGAGTATAATGCTTACAAGGTAGGCTTGGAAAGCAAAAATTTACCTGCACTTTCCAGCGAAAAGTTAGGCTTTAAGGTCGGGTTACACTCTTTTAAATCACACATCGGGGAGTTCTGGCCTGCCCAGCGCAACGGGGAGGAGGCAGAATTTTCCGGTCCGTGACAAATGGTATCAGAGCAAGTTCCGAGAAAAACACTAGGGACTGTGAGTTTTGGACTCGTCGGTGAGCATTTTGTATTATGACTACAAAATTTTCCTTCAAAGGAAATGGAAAATTTGGAAGAGTAGGCCAACTTTTGTGCGAAAATAGAATGGATAAATAAGGCCAAGTGCCTATACAAAAGAAATTGTAACTCACTAGTTACTCCGCTAAGATTTGGACGCGCTCGAGTGTGCTGTGAGTTTTCCAGGAAACCCGTTTAGAACGGTGGCTGGTATCCGACTACCCTTGGCACTGGGACTAATCACCCCCTCACCCATGTGGCACGTGTGTGTTTTCAGGTTGGCTAGCACCCACTTACAAGTGGAAGATCGTCCCGGACGATGACTTGCATCCGAATGCACTGGTATTAGAATTTGGTCCTCACAGTACTACGCTAGAAACTATTCATAAACTCGCGATGACCCTTTTCAACCTATGTGAATTTTTGGGACTTTTAAGTGGGACGTCCACTTAAGATCTCGTGTTGAGTAAATCTTTTTGCATTCTTGTGCATGTGGTATGGGACACATGTTTGGGGATCCAATTTGAGTTTTCTCTGTAAGGTTATAAAAACCTTTGTTGATCCTAGAGCATGCGGTATGGGACGTATGTTCGGAAGGTCTCAATCGACATTTATGGCAATCGTAGGCCCTATTAGGATTCTGGGATATGCGGAATGGGACGAATATTCAGAAGGTTCTAATTTTTCCTCACTAACAAACATTGGACCCTTGCAAGATTTTTGTGCATCATGGAATGTGACATATGCATAGGAAACCCTAATCGATGAAGCTTGTCCACAATAGTCTTTGAGTTAAATTTCGAGGAAGAATTTTTTTGAAGGTGGTAAGATTGTAACAACCGTAATTTTTGCATGAAGCTTACTTATAGGAGGCGTCATGGCCTGGGTTGAAGCTTCAACCTAAGCTTATAAATCTTACCCAGATGTGCATTAGGGTGTGGATGCCTTGACCTCGAATTATAGTGTTAAAGCCCTATTACGCGTGATGCGTATTCGAGGAGGCATCATAGTGCTAAGGCACTATTATGCCATGCTGCATGATTCAATGCATCACCGAGTCTAAGTTGCGTAAGTGAGAGCATCATAGTGCAAATGTACTATTATTCCGTGATGCATGACCCAACGCATCACCGAGTCGAAGTTGCGTAAGTGAGAGCATCATAGTGCAAATGCATATTCATCGGTTAAGCTACAAGCATATTGATGCTTAAGCATCAAGTATGCTCCAACGTATATGCCACATCGCATATATATATATATATGTATATATATATATATGTGCATTACCGCTCATGCACAATCAAACTTCATCGGTTAAGATACAAGCATATTGATGCTTAAACATTAAGTATGCTCCAACGTATTGGCCACATCGCATATAGATGTGCATTACCGCTCATGTACATTCAATCTTTATCGTTTAAGCTATAAGCATATTGATGCTTAAGCATCAAGTATGCTCCAACATATTAGCCACATCGCATATATATGTGCATTATCGCTCATGTACATTCAAGCTTTATCGTTTAAGCTATAAACATATTTTAAGCATCAAGTATGCTCTAGGAAGAGCTCCTGGGATCTGACAGGATATGGGATCAGTGATTGTAAAGAGGCTTGAGAAGTGGGACTTACTTGATCAAGTTTTAGAGTCCGAGTCAGAGTCTCAAGCTTTGTGGGGAGTCCTCGGTCATATTTCTCATCGTTTGTGTCGACCAAGTTCTTCAAGGAAGGCTTGACTTGGGATCGGGTCCTTTCTGCAAAGAATAGCCGTTTTCTGGCTACGACATGGTTCAGGGTGACAAAGACGTCTTCACGTTGTCCCTTTGAGAGATAGAGAAGCTCACACATACGTTCCATCAGAGATTGAATTGTCTGGTTGGTTGACTTTTCTGAGAGAGTGAAGTTTCTGACAGGAAGGGATTTTTGTGGACTCCTTCAGTTTCCAATTGCATTCTCTTGATTCTACTTTTTCTTTGAAAATACGCTTTAGGTTGTTGCAATCGATGGTTGGGTGATTAACATATCGATGATAATGACAGTATTTAGGATTCTTCATCTGTTGAGCTGTGAGAAGCCGTCGCACATGACGTAACTGGAGAGTAACATCTTCTATCCATGCTTTGAGTATTTTGAGTACCTCTTCCACTGGAACTGGGAAGTCCGGGAACATTATGTTTGGCTTAACATCTTGTCCCTACTGCAGCTGTGACTGTTGTTGTGAAGCTTTGGTGGTGTTCTGAGACAGAGTTAATTTTCGAGTTGGTACTGGTGTCGAGGGAGGATGGGAAGGAAAGTGTTTTATCTGCGCCTCTGGTTGAGATGAAAGTTTCCTCTTGGGCCCTTTGTTATTAACAGTACCAATTGACGATTAAACATTATACTGCTTGTTGATTAGCCATCGATTCCCACGAGTATCTCCAGACTCTCTTCTATTTTTGGTCTAGTTCTTTCCAGCGTGGCGGTAGGAGTTGTGGCGAATCGTTTTGCTGCTTCATGTAACTCAAAGAAAGTTTGAAAACGTAAATTTTCAAGGAGAACACTATAAACGGGGAT
Source organism: Papaver californicum (assembly GCA_023531435.1). NCBI lineage: Eukaryota > Viridiplantae > Streptophyta > Magnoliopsida > Ranunculales > Papaveraceae > Papaver > Papaver californicum. The sequence goes on from JAJJMC010001010.1 coordinate 14,106, forward strand.
CATACAGTTAATGCAGAGCTTTACTAGTTGATGCTCCGTCACATTTGGATCATGGAAATCTAATTCCAGAATCCTGAATCTTTTCACATATTCATTCAGGTGCTCATTGTTCCTATGAAACATTCTTCCCAGGTCTGATAGGGTTATCTGCTCGAAGACGAAGAAGTATTTCCTATAGAAGGCGTTAACTATGTCTTCCCAATCGGAGATGCTATTGGGAACAATTTTGTTATACCACGTGTAGGCTCTTCCAGCGAGAGGATTTGAAAGTTCTTTGAAACGTAACACATGGTTGTATTCGTGTCCCCCGAGGGATTCGATAAATTGAGAGACGTGTTCACAAGCATTTCCAATTCCGTCGTACATTGAGAAAGTTGGAGAAGAGTAGCTTGTCAGAAGAGGGATCCTCTGGATTTCAGGAGGGTAGGGAGGTTGGTGTTGATGGGTCGAGGATGAGTCATCCTTGCCATGGTTTCGTAGGAGTCTCTCAGATTTTCATGAGTGACAAAATTGGGTTGTTGGTACCTCTGTGGTGGTCGATCAGGAATGATATGGACTCCTTTTCCTTTTCGATCCCAAGGTGTTTCAGCATCAGTTCTAACTGCAAAGTTGGTCCTGGTCTGCTCCGTTAGGCGATGAGGTTTTTCTGGGGAGAGTTGCTCCTTCAGGGTCTTGAGACAAGCGAGTACCTCCTTATGAGTAGTAACCATGTCCACCAGGGTTCTGGAAATGACTTATAGAGGGCTCCTTGAGCAACGAGACCCACTGGAATTCGTATAAAACTCAATGTTTGACCTATATTGAGAAGAAAGGCGTATTTATGAGGAAAGTAGCTAGCAAAGCTAACACTAGCTACTTAGTGCAACTAAGAAGGTGCTAACTCTTTTAGTGTAAAAAAGCTAATGTGCCAACGTCTCAGGAGTAAGACCAATATGCACAACTTCTGGTAAATATTATTGTAGTAGGGGTAGGAAGCTAGTACCAAGGAGGTTTGAAGTTAGCACTTCAATTGTATAGTTAGCACTGAGGTTTTAGCATTGATGTACTTGTGGCTAGGTCACTAAGTATAAGTATATTAGGCAAAGAGGCATACTAGAGATTGAGACTCATTGTCTAAGTCATGGAGGACGCTAGGGATGCATTGTCCCCTATGGGGCATATGCCAGAGAAACAGGAGACGTATTAGCCATTATGAGGCGTGCTAGCCTTTGGATAAAGACGCGTAGGATCTCGGTTGCATAGGAGAGGTTGAGATGCGCTAGGCTAATAAATAGGCATACTCAAGCCTTACAGACGCATTGGCCGGAGACATATTGGCTTTGGCGCTGAGGAGCTGATGGCTAAGGACATCGCGGCCTTAGAGAAGCGCTATCTTGGAGGCGCTGCATCCTTAGACGATGTAGCTAACAAGGGACGCGGAGGAGCTATGTTGCACATGAGATAGGAAAGGGCATCACGGAGCTTGGCAAGGGCGTCACGGAGCTTAGAAAGAGCGTCACAGAGCTAAGCAAGGGCGTCATGGAGCTAAGGACGCGACTTTGGAGGCACATAGGCCTTGTGGCGCACTTGGCCCCTAGGGTTAGCGCATTTGGCGCTTAGATTAGGGTTAGCACTTTAGTGCTAGGGTTTTAGGTGCCAAGGTGGAAATACGTTTGCTAAGGCATTAATAGGCTAAAATGTGCTAGCTAAGACAATTTTTGGTTAGTTACCGCTTCTTAGGTGCTAAATTTCAGTGCCAGGAAAGTTAGCACTTTTAGCGCTATTATGGCTAACTAGTTGTCACAAGGGTGCACCAAATGGCTAGCACATATGGCTAAATCACCTTTGTGCACCACCTTGGCTAGCCCTTTGGCTAAATGGCTAGCCTTCCTTTTCTAGAATTCTCTTCTCTTTGTCATTTTCTTAGAATTCTATAGAATTATGTAGATATGTATGGATAAAGATAAAAAACTCTAGAATAATATAGATATGGATAGAAAACTCTAGAATTATATCTTAGTCATACACTTGTAAAGATCTAGGCCATACTCTAGAACTCTCTAGAATTGTAAAGACATCCCCTTACTAGTATAAATAGGGATGCTCCCTTCATTTGTAAATCATCCAAGTTTGAGAGAGCAATACACACATACAACGTTCATTCAAGTATTCATTCTTGTTCTTGAGTGCTCTTGAGTGTTCATAAGTTGTTCTTGAGTTTCTTGTGAGTTTGATCTTGAGTAGTCATTTGAAGTTGTGTTAAACTTCATTAGGGAAGGCTTACTTATCTAGTAAAGAAATTCTAGACAAGTACCGCACGGAGGAAAGTCGAGGCGAAGGACAACCCCGTGACAACTGGTATCCGAGCTTTGGTTCATACTACTCTCGGTAAGATCTCTCACTATGTCTTCAGAAGCTGAACATACTGTTATTACTAACGTTGATGTTGAGAGGACTCATAAGACAAAGAAACAACGGGATAGGTCATTGGACCCCCGTATCGATGCTCGTGTTGGATCGTTGGAGGAAAAGGTGTCTTCCACTATGGAGATGGTAGAAAAGATGAACATGGACTTTGGGGAAGCCATGAATCAACAAAATGCTACCATAGATGACTTGGAAAAATTAATAGAGGTCTCCTTTGAGGCGTATCAGAACGAGATGGGTACACATAAGCATGAGATAAATGCTTATGTGAGGATGCTGCAAGCTCAAATTGATGAGCTAAAGAACCAGATCCGAGGAGGCGCGGTTCGTGGACCATCCAGGGTGAAGGTGCCGGAACCAAAGGAATACGCCGGTGCAAGGGACGCTAAGGAGTTGGAGAAATTTCTATGGAACATGGAGATGTACTTCAGGTCCACGGGCCTTGATGATGAGCAAGAACGGGTTGACACTGCGACCATGTACCTGATTGAAGATGCACTATTGTGGTGGAGAAGAAAGTATGCAGAAATTGAGAGGGGAATCTGTTCCATCACTACTTGGGAAGAATTCAAGAGGAAGATCAATGCCATGTTCTATCTAGAAAACGTTAAGCACAAAGCCCGGGACAAACTTCAAAACTTGAAGTGTTCAGGTACCATTTCTGAATATGTCAAGCAGTTTAATTCCATTATGTTAGACATATTCACAATGGCAGATGTGGACCGCTTCTACCACTTTAACCGTGGATTACGTCGTTGGGCTTCTATGGAGCTACAACGTAGAGGTGTTACTGACTTGTCCACCGCTTTTAGCACCGTTGAAAAACTTGATGACTTTTCAAACAAGCCTGATCAACTTGCCAAGAACAAGTCATCCAAGCCATTTCAACAAGGAACGGATGGGGGAGACAAGAAGAGCTATCATGATAAGCCACAGTCTAGCCGAGAAGGGTCCAAGTCGAATAATGGGTGGAAAGGCAAGCAAAATAACCGTACGAAGAAATGCTTCATTTTTGGAGGTGACCATCTTGCTTACGGTTGTCCCAAGAAAAATATGCTCAACATCTTGATTGCGGAACAAGAGGAGAATGCCTAAGACTCACACTTGGGAGTCATTCGGTTGAGTGCAATCAAAAGCCATCCTGAAGCAAAGCAACCAGCACCATAGAGGAGTACGAACAAGGGACTTATGTACGTGGACATAAGTATGAAAGAGTAAAAGACCAAGGCCATGGTAGACTCGGGTGCAACGCACAATTTTATCTCCAAGGGAGAAGCTGACAGGTTGAATAAAGGTCGAGGCAGACTCAAGCACAATGAAGGCAGTAAACTCAGCAGCCATACCGGTTCATGGAGAGGCCAAAGGGGTAGACATGAAGTTTGGTGCATGGAGAGGGATTACTGACTGTATGGTGGTGAAGATGGACGATTTCAGAGTTATCCTTGGGATGAAGTTCTTAGATCGTGCCAAAGTAGCTGTGGTGCCTTGCCTTGGAGTAGTCAGCATTAGTGATGAGAAGTCCCCTTGTGTGATCTCAGCCACCCGGACCAAGGAGACTTGCTCAAACGTATTGTCGGCTCTAGAACTGAAGAAGGGAGTTCAGAAGGGAGAACCAACCTTTGTAGTAGCCATTATGAAGGAAAGTGGAGAACTAGACGAGGTCGTTCCGTTGGAAGTACAACAGGTTTTGCAAGAGTACCAGGACGTGATGCCAGCCGAGTTGTCCAAGCAACTACCACCCAAGAGGGAGGTGGATCATCAAATCGAGTTGGAACCTGGAGCAACACCGCCCGCCATGGCCCCCTATGGCATGGCCCCGCTAGAGTTGGAGGAGTTGAAGAAGCAACTCAAGGAATTGTTGGATGACGGCTATATCCAACCCTCTAAGGCCCTTTTTGGAGCCCCGATTCTGTTTCAGAAGAAGAAGGATGGAAGTCTTCGGATGTGCATTGACTACCGAGCCTTGAACAAGGTCACCGTGAAGAACAAGTACCCAATTCCCATAGTTGAAGACTTGTTCGATCAGTTGGGTAGTGCTTGATATTTTACAAAGCTGGACTTGAGGTCGGGATACTATCAAGTTCGAATAGCATAAGGGGACGAGCCGAAGACCACATGTGTTACGAGGTACGGAGCTTATGAATTTTTATTTATGCCTTTTGGACTACAAATGCTCCTGCCATATTTTGCACTTTGATGAACAAGGTTTTTCACCCATATCTCGATCGGTTCGTAGTCGTGTACCTTGACGACATAGTCATATATAGCCACACTTTGGACGAGCACCTCGAACACTTACGGATCGTGTTCAAAGTATTGAAGGAAAACTCTTAATATGTGAAGAAGGAGAAATGCTCATTCGCTCAGCCCAAAGTGTCCTTTCTTGGACATTGGATAGGTGATTGACAGATCTGGATGGAGGAAAAGAAGATGAAGGCCATCAAGGAGTGGGAACCGCCTACCAAAGTGGCTCAGTTACGGTCCTTCCTAGGACTTGTCAACTACTATCGAAGATTCATCGAGGATACTCGAAGAGGGCAGCACCACTTACTGACTTGCTGGAGAAAGCTAGGACTTGGATATGGAGTGAAGAATGCCAAGCCGCTTTCGATGATATTAAGACCGCGGTTGTGAAAGCACCAGTCTTAAGATTACCCGATCACACCAAGACTTTTGAAGTTCATGCTGATGCTTCTGACTTTGATATTGGGGGAGTAATTATGCAGGAAGGACACCCACTAGCCTTTGAGAGTCGGAAGTTGAACGATGCGGAACGGCGTTACACGGTGCAAGAGAAAGAGATGACTGATGCCATACACTGTCTTCGGACATGGAGGCACTACCTTCTTGGGTCACACTTCATAGTCTTCACTGATAATGTGGCTACTTGCTACTTCCAGACTCAGAAGAAGTTGTCTCCAAAACAAGCAAGGTGGCAAGACTTTCTGACCGAGTTCGATATGAAGTTTGAGTACAAGCCAGGACGTACCAACTATGTTGCTGATGCATTGAGATGAAAAGTGGAACTTGCTGGTCTTGCCTTAGAACATGTAGCTGCCATCACCAAATTGTCCAGTACCATTCCGGATCGTGTACGGGAAGGCTTGGAACAAGACTCTTTTGCAAGGAGTCTCATCCATGCGGCGAATAAGGGGAAGACTCGTCGGTTCTGGTTAAAAGACGGTCTCTTATTCACACATGGGAACCGGATGTTCATACCTAGGTACGAGAACCTGAGGCGTGAATTAATGCACGAGTATCATGACACCCGATGGGCAGGCCATCCTGGTCAGAGAAGGACATTGGCTTTGTTGGAAGCAAGTTATTACTGGCCAAAGATGGAGGATGACGTGGACGCTTACGTTCGAACGTTCCTAGTGTGCCAGCAAGACAAGGTAGAACACAAGAAGTCAGGAGGACTTCTAGAGCCATTACCAGTGCCAGATAGACCATGGGAGAGTTTATCAATGGACTTCATCTCTGCCTTACCCAAGGTGGATGGTTTGGGATCAATCTTGGTGGTTGTGGACAGGTTCACCAAGTATGCTACCTTCATCGCTGCACCAACAGATTGCACCGCGGAACAGGCTGCCCGATTGTTCGTGAAGTATGTGGTCAAGTATTGAGGCATACCAAAGATAATAGTTAGTGATCGTGATCCAAGGTTCACAGGGAAATTTTGGACGGAGGTGTTCAAGTTACTTGGGTCCGAGCTTAACTTTTCTATAAGTTTCCATCCTCAAACAGATGGCAGACGGAGCGCACCAATGCATTGTTATAGGAGTACTTGAGACACTTCACGAACGCTAACCAAAGAAATTGGGTGGATATTTTGGACGTGGCTCAGTTTTGCTACAACCTGCAGAAGAGTGAATCATCTGGCCACAATCCATTCGAGTTGGCCTTAATGCCGCACATACTCGCTGGGGGATATAGAGGAAAGAGCCCTGCTGCTTTTCAATTCACTAAGGAATTGCACAAGAAGCATGACTTGGCCAAAACATTCTTGGAGAAAACCTCTCAGCGTATGAAGAAATGGGAGGATGAGAAAAGGAGACCCATATCTTTCGAAGAAGACGATTTAGTCATGTTGAAGTTGAACCACAACAGTTCAAAGCTTTTCGTAAGGTACATAAAGGACTCATTCAACGGTACGAGAGACCATTTCGCATCATTAAGAAAGTCGGGAAGGAATCTTATAGATTGGAGCTTCCAAGTCACATGAAAATCCATCCCGTCTTTCATGTTAGCTGCTTGAAGCCACACTATACAAATCAAGATGATGAGTCTAGAAGAATCACCAAGAGGGCTCCATTCAACATGATTACCTCTCTAGACAAGAAGGTCTCAAGTATCGATTCACACAGACGTGTCTCAAGAGAAGGCCGAGTTTATAAAGAATATCTTGTTCGATGGAAGGATCAACCAGACAGTGAAGCCAGTTGGGAACACGAAGACTTGCTTTGGAAACACAAGGATCTCATCGACAAGTACAACGCAACGAGGACGTCTGCGAATTAGGTAGGGGAGAATGTCATAAGGGTGCACCAAATGGCTAGCACACATGGCTAAATCACCCTTGTGCACCACCTTGGCTAGCCCTTTGGCTAAATGGCTAGCCTTCCTTTTCTAGAATTCTCTTCTCTTTGTCCTTTTCTTAGAATTCTCTAGAATTATGTAGATATGTGTGGATAAGGATAGAAAACTCTAGAATTGTGTAGATATGGATTGAAAACTCTAGAATTAGATCTTAGCCATACACTTGTAAAGATCTAGGCCATACTCTAAAACTCTCTAGAATTGTAAAGACATCCCCTTACTAGTATAAATAGGGATGCTCCCTTCATTTGTAAATCATCCAAGTTTGAGAGAGCAATACACACATACAACTTTCATTCAAGTATTCATTCTTGTTCTTGAGTGCGCTTGAGTGTTCATAAGTTGTTCTTGAGTTTCTTGTGAGTTTGATCTTGAGTAGTCATTTGAAGTTGTGTTAAACTTCATTAGGGAAGGATTACTTATCTAGTAAAGGAATTCTAGACAAGTGCCGCACGGAGGAAAGTCGAGGCGAAGGACAACCCCGTGACATAGTGCCAATGCGGTGCTCAGCCAAGTAGCTAGCGCTAACTTAGCGCTAATATGAGAAAAGGCTAGGTTTAGCCTAGCTGAGAGGTTCAATGCCCCTTTTATGTCATTGTTTTTCAGTTGTGGCGCATCCAAGAGGAGTAGCGCATTATTTATGGCTTATATTTATGTGAAGTGCTTAAGTAGCATATTTTAAGCTCAGAAGAGCAATTTTAAGAGCATTCGATGCGAATGAAGCATTTCAGCCATAATATATTTCAGGGATTAAGCATTAGCTATTCCCAAGTTTAATGGATGTCGCTAGAATATCGATGCGCATTCGAGACAAGTTCAAGGAATTCAGTCGTGGAATTTATGCGGTTTGAGACTAGTTCGATATGGCATGAATATTATGAGTATTGATAAGACTACAAGCCAATTTAGAATATTTAGATAGAATTTGTGTTCTTAATTCGCTTGCTAAAGATAAATAGAAGTACAATATTCTATATTAGGATATGCGCATAAATATGCACATATATGTTCTTGTTGCTTAGTAGAGGGCAATTTTATAATTCTAGCCCTTTTCAAAAACTCACCATCTACAAAAGCATATTTAGAAGAGAAATTATTAAAAAATAAATAGCATAAATAAGGTGAGATTAACTTATGTCTAAGAAATTAAATAATTAAAATACTTACAAACTAGCTTCCTCTCTAACCCTAGAACGAAATTTAGCTACCCATGGAAAAAAAGAATGGAAGAAAAACAATCAACCAATATATTTATTAATAGAAAAAATTGCTCACAAAGAGTTTTATGAATTAACTACTCATTTCAGGAGCATTAGAATAAAACACCGACTCTTTGTGTAATTAAGCTCATAATGTCGCTGAAGAGGTTGAAGAAACCGTTGTTGTATCTTTATATTCAAAGGAAAATGTAATGGTTGTAAACGACAGTTCTAAACCGTGTTTTTTTCTTGTTTTTCTTCTTCTTCATTCTCCCTGAGTTGCAGGAACGAACTGAACTCTTTCCTTCTCTTTGATCTGGCCGAAACCAACCTCCCCTCAGTTTCAAATCATCCTCATATTTATATCCGACACTCAACAGCTCCCAAATATTCACAATAACTTCTCCCAAATCTTTCTTTAAATGAAAATATTCTCGGATTAATGAAATATTTTCTCGGACTTGTTTTTTTTTTTTCATTCTCGAATATGATTTTTCCTCTTTTGAGATGATCACGATTATCTTGTTGCCTTTTCATATCTCAAGAAAATATACCATCTTAAGAGATAACATTATCCCTTATTACAGAGTTGAGAATATACTTCGAATATATCCCGAGATCTGTTTTCTTCGGAGAAACACATAACTGTTGAGAGATTGTTTTAGGTTTTTGTGTGCAAAAAATTGTGTACAATTTACTCTTACTAAGGCAAGAAAATATTCTTGTCCTAACCCTTCGAAAATCTCCTCCAAATTAGGTAAACACACTCACACAGTTTGATGAGAAATTTTCTCGCCAAAATTTATTTTAAACTTGAGAAGGTGGGTGTCTTTAGAAAATGCTTGGGTACCTTTATCATTTCTTTTTGGGTGCTTTTAACATTTTTTTAGACATTTTTTTTCCATATTTATTAATTGTCCAAAAATACCTAAGAACATAAAAATTAATAATATTAGTACAAAAATAAGTTCCAGCAAATAGAAATAAGGTGGTAAAAATGTATAAATTATGCGCTTATCAAGTACTTGCTCGTCTCAAGACTTTGACAGATCAACTCTCCTTGGAACAACACCATCGCCTGAAGGAGCGAACCAGGACCAACCTTACAACGACTATTGATGCTGGGACGTCAAAGAATCAAAAGAACTAGGAAGTTCATATCATTCCTGATCGCCCACCACAGAGGTACCAACAATCCAATTTTGTCATCCGCGAAGATTTGGAGAGACTCCTACGAAACCATGGCAAGGAAGTTTTTCCTCGATTCATCAACACCAACCTCCTTACCTTCCTGAAATTCAAAGGATTCCTCTTCCAGGAGGTTACTCATCTCCTACTTTCTCACTATACGACGGAACTGGAAATGCTCAGGAGCAAGTCTCTCAATTTATAGAATCACTCAGGGGACATGAATATAATCATGTGCTACGACTCAAGAATTTTCAAAGTCCCTCGTTGGAAGAGTCTACACATGGTATATCAACATTGTTCCTAACAACATCTCTATTTGGGAAGACATGGTTAATGTTTTCTACAAGAAGTACTTATTTGTCTCCGAGCAAATCACCTTATCAGACCTGAGAAGAATATGCAAAAGAAATAACGAGCACCCCAATTAATATGTAAAGATATTCAAAATTCAAGCACTAGATTGTCACGATCCGAATGTGATAGAATATCAACTAGTGGAGTTTTGTATTAATGGTATGATCCCTGTCTATCGTGTTCTTTTAGAAAATTTACGTTTTCAGACATTCCTCAAGTTACACGAAGCCGCACAACGATCTGCCACAACTGCTCTTGCCCACATGGAGAGAACCAGACTAGCAAGAGAAGAAAGCCATGGAGACACATGGGGAAGTCGAAGGCTAGTCAACAAATAATATAATATTCAACAATCAATTGGTGCTGTCAGTAGCGAGAGATCCAAGAGGAAAGCTCCATCTCAACCAGAGTCACAGAAAAAACATTCTCCTTCCATTCCGACATCGACACCAGAGCTAACTCGGAGATTGACTCTGTCTCATAACATAGCCAACGCTTCGCAACAGCAGTTGCAGCCGCAACAAGAGCAAGATGTTAAGCCAAATATAATGTTCCCAGATTTCCTAATTTCAACGGAAGAAGTACTCGAACTACTCGAAGCCTGGATAGGGGACGGTACCATCCAATTACCACCTATTCTTGGGTAAAAACAAATGTACGGTAAAATCGTATTTTCAAGTAGTTTCTAAAGATCAAAATCGAATAGGACGAGCCTAAACCAAGAAACGACCGTTCACGTCCTGCTTTAATCACAAAGGTGGAGAAGATTGGGTAGGTCTTAGGGGAGGGAAGCAAAGAAGGTTGATAAATATCAGTGTGATAGGTAATGTGTGAAGGAGAAAGGATTCTCTGAGAGGAATTGCTAATTCTATATGTTTAGTTTCTCCTGACTTATTTTCTAGTCTTGAATGGATGAGAACTATCTGTTAATAGTTCGAAGAAGACACGCTGATTTTTCGTAAGTCGTGGAAGTTAGGGAGAGATGGAAAAGTGATGATTTTGGAGATTGTAGTGGGGTGGTGTCCGGAAAGTAAAGAAGACCTGTCAGACTAGTACTCCTCATCCTATCAACTTCTCTGTAACCCCCCACTACTCGTTACCTTCTTGTTCATGAAGGTGGTGCCACCATGTATGATTGTCGTAGACCGCCAGAACAATACCTCAATGAGAACCCCCCCATGTGTTGTATTTGATATTTCGTGGAATAATGGAGTCATAAGCCACTATTGTTTTGATTGAGTCAAGTCAAGTCAAGTGACTTGCTAAGTCAATGAGGCAAGTTGTGCAACCCACTGGATTGATAATCCAACTAATTAGTGCCGATTCTGGGAATTTCAATGTACTTGCTTGGGAGTAATATGGCACATTTAATGGCTAAGTATTAGCTCAGAAGTGACTTAGAATAAGTCTGAGAGGCATTTGAGGCCAAATGTTGTATAAGGCTTCTTAAAAAAAGAGACCTATTATAAAATCATATAAGATTTGGTATTGGAAAAATGTTGAAAAAAATATTGTACTTCTGAGGGAAGTAGCTAGCCGGGACCTGCTAGCTGAGACCTTCCACAAGACCCTCCAGTCGGGGCCTGCCACGAGACCTGCCAGTTAGGACCAGCCATGGAGACCTGCATGCCGGGACTTGCCAGACATGGAGACCTTCTAAGCTTAGGGACCTGCCAACCATGGAGACCTGCCAGGCTTAGAGACCTGCCGGAGCATGGGACGTGTTGTCCGAGGATTTGTTGGAGCTAGGGAAGGGACACACCATCCAAGGAGCGATACAGGCTAGGGACGTGCTCTCGGGGACGCTCCAGCTAGGTGAGGCCGTTACTCGGGGACACCCAGCTAGGTCATGGACACGCTAGGAGTTGGGGAGCTGACAGTGGGGGTGCATCAGGCTAGTGAGACGCCAAGCTTGGTGGCGCTTCAGGCAAGGACGCGCCAGGCAAGGGCGCTAATTCGGGGACGCGTTATCCAAGGCCTCCTCGAGCCTAGACGTGTTAGCTAAGGCTATGTTAAGCTAGTTGGCGCTTCTTATACGCTATGGTTAACGTTAAGAAAGTTAGCACTAGGGTGGCGAACTAGCGCCAATGTAATGCTAATCCAAATAACTGGTGCTAACTTGGCATTGATAGGAAAAAAGGCTAGGGTTATCCTAGCTCAGAGGTTTAATACATCTTTTGAGACATTGCTTCTTGATTGTGGCGCGTCTAAGAATAGTGGCGCATAATGTGTGTCTTATATTTAACCAAGGTGTTATAATAGTGTATTTGAGCTTAGAAGAACAATTTAAGACGAGTTCGTTGCGAACGAAACGTTAAGCTAAAATGTTGTTTTGGGGTTTAAACATTAGTTATTACTGAATTTGGTAGACATTACCAGAACATCGATGTACACCCGGGGCAAGTTCAAGGATTCAGCCGTGGAATTTATGCAACTTGAGACTAGCCCGATATGGCATAAATATTATGAGTATTGAGGAGTCTGCGACGCTAGTTTAGAATATTTTTAGTTGTTTAGAGAAGACTCAAGTTGCTCTATACTAGTGGGCAACCTATCTAGGAGATTGAGACTTATTACATATAGATTATAGACTACATTGTTGGCATGGAATGCATGTAGACTATTGTAGATATTGTATCCTCAATTCACCTGTGGAGTAGGAATACAATATTTTGTATTTTGATGTAAAGTCAGAAGTATACGCACAAGTATGTGTGGATATTTTTATGTTCCTGCAACTAGACAGAATGACAATTTTACAATTCTGACCTTTCTTAAAAACTCACCAACACTACCCATACAACGACTTCCTACAACTCAGAAGATGACATATTCAAAATACTGTCATTATCACTGATATTTCAATCACCCAACCAGTGAGTGTAACAATTTGAAGCGTATCTTCAAAGAAAAGATGGAATCAGGAGAATTGAAATTAAAAGCTAAAATAGGCCATAAAAATCCCCTTCTTGTTAGAAAATTTACTCTTTCTAGGAAGTCAATTAATCAGACAGTTCAATCTCTGATGGAACGCATGTGTAAGCTTCTCTATCTCACGAAAGGACAACGCGAAGACGTCTTTGCTGCCCTAAATCATGACGTGACTGGAAAGCGTTCTTTACAGAGGATAATCATACTCAAGTCAATCCTCCCTTGAAGAACATGGTCGACATGAACGATATGGAATGTGGCTGGGGACTCCTCACAGAGCATAGCGATTCAATTCGGACTCCAAAACTTGACCAAGTAAGTCCCGCTTCCCAAACTCCTTTGCAATCAATGACCCCCTGTTATGTCAGAACTCGGGGAATCTTCCTAGAAGATAATTATGTCACGACCAGAAGATGTGAATAGGAAGCTGATTAATTTTACTATTTTATAAAGTGGTTGTAAATTGCTTTTGCTAAGAATGGAAAGATTTATGACTCGCTTGCGAGTCAAGTTGCTTCTGATGATGAGAAGAAACGCCACCAACAACCCTTGGCTATCAAAATAGAAGGATTTTCAGGCGAGATGCTAAATTCTGTACCTTTTCGAATTGGAGACACAATTCTGAAGATTACTAAGAGCGTCCAACTTTTTACATCAATTCCTCTAACTAACGAAGAACCTTACATAATTAGTGAGACTATACTAGGTGGTCACTACAAGCTCATGAATAGTGACAAACCGGAAGAAGTAGTAATTCATGGCAAGTGGCTCAAAGCTTGCAAGGCCTGAGTGCCTCACTATTCTATTTTAGATATTTCTTTATTTTCATGCAATATTTATATTTCCTCTAAAATAATTGTAATATTTCTGCATTCATAGACAGTTTCTAAATTTTATCAATCAATTCAAACATCATTATCCGTTTCAAAAAAAAAAAGTATCTCTCTTCTCAAATAACTTGTCAAAAACCCATCTATTCAAAATCCCCAAAAAAAATTCATAAATATGCTTGATACAATTATAAATCTAGAAAAAGTCCTCGAAAGATGGCTCAGTCCCTACAAAGTACTCTTTTTCCATCTTTCCAAGAGTTTCAGCCGCAAGATCCAATTCCTGGGAAAGCCTTTCAACCTCTTTTCTATCCTTGGTCATTGCCTTTAGAGTAGCAAGTTCACCTACTTCAGCAAAATGCTCTCGCATGGCTCCTAGGCGGTGACAGACCCACATGACATTCAGACCAGAACTCTCGGCGTTATTCACAGCTTCCTTCCACTCCTTGAAAATTGTATTAGAAACTTTAATCCGAGGAAGAGACAAACGTCTCCTTCTAAATCCCTGTAGTTCCTGGAATTATCTATAAAGAAGTGGCCAAACTTCTTCCATATCTTTGTATATAAATCTGCATAGATGGATAGAACAGTAAATCCACTAACATGCAAGTAACCAGGAAGGGTGTTATTGGACCAAAGTCAACACTAATACCTGCATTAGGATGCTCGATGAGCACGCCCTCTACTACACTACTATTCTAAATGACGACGTCAATGGAAGCATTATCCTCAACAAGCATGCAAGCCGGAATTCTCTTATTATTTTCAATATGGTAGAGGTCATTATCTACATCGAGAAAAAAGGTAACTCTTGTTCCTTCACTCACAAGCTCAGCTCTCTGATTTTGGTCATTCTCCCCCTAAAAGTAGAGAGGATACATGCATATTAAGTCAAAACGTCTCAAACACAAATTTTTTGAGAATTAAATATAAAACTATATATGCACATTCATAAACATCATGTACATCCATTACAAAGTGGTAATAATGATACAAGTTAGAACAACCGTAAGACGTTTTATAAAATAAAGCAATTTACACTGTCTCTTGGAAACTTTGAATCTGGCGACAATTGGTGAAGAATATGAGCATTATTCTTATGTCAAAAGTTTTGTATTGATGTATACTGCAACATGTTAAAAGGGAACATCAATCGGATAAATGAGCTAAGAGTTATGGAAAAAACAGCTAGCAGAGTCGTGTCTGAAAACTGTCAGAATTTTCCTGGAATACTTCCCGAGTCTATAATTTGGTCGTTTTGACTCCCTAAATGAACTTAAAACCTGGATTTTTTTCCCCAATAGAACGTAGGGAATTGTTTTCTAATAAATATAGAGGTGTCAATCATCCAAAACGGAGGTTGTATGAAGATTCTATGGTGTTTTTCTCAGGCACTATACTTCTGAAATTTTCTAACGACAAAAATCCATAAATGCTTTGTTAAATTCAAGCATAGTCATACATATATGAGAAATTCGAAGAGTCTACATGTTTTATTACTATTACAAGTAGAGTACAACTTACTTGTGCAGGATCCAAGTTAGCGGAAGAGTCCAACACTAATTCACCTTCATTGTTTACTTCGTTATCAATAGCGTCGGATTTAGACTCTTCATGAATTTCTTCTCTACAAGATGTTTTCTCGAGATCCTCCTTCCATGTATCGTGTTCATCTTATATACTTGTGGTGTCTCTCGAAGCCTCAGGAGCGTCACTGAAGTCAACACAAACACTTGTGCTAACATGCTACACCAAGACGATAAAGTACATTTAATTCAAAAACACAAAAGTATTAAGAATGACAAGTGGAATACTTACATTCTTACGAGGACCAGTCTTGATTTTGGAAAGAATTATTCTTGGTCCTTGCCATACAGGCTGGGGATTATCAGCAGCAGCAGAAGCAGTATCTACTCGGGGACGAACGACACGAGTCTACCAGAAAGAATGAAAGCTAAGAATCATAATAGTCATGTTTCTAGAATCAAGAAGTTAAAGAAAAGACCATTACCTCTTGAGATGCATCAATAATCAGTTTCCGCTTGGCCTTAGTCGAACTCTGCAAATTGGAACTACGAGCCCTGTCTTTCTTGGACGGGGTGCCACTCGTTACTGGAGATCCTAAGATGAACTATTTGAAGTGACTCCTATTTTTAATCCATAAGTGCGCGTACATGGTTGATATCCGTGGATTCCTACCTCGAAAAAAGAAAGGGATGCTTATTTCCTCATCAAGACAGACATCCGAATTCCCCTTTAATTCTCTAAAGGACGGGGCTGCATTGTGACTATGAGGCACTTTTTAATCAAAACTCATCTGACGAGCCGCACGATCAATGTTGTATGCTTGCACTGAATAACCTTATGAACGAAGAGCAAGGATGTAACCTGGGGTGGAGATATTCATGAATGCATTCTGACCAGGAGAAAAGGCATTAGTCTTTTTCTTTGGACCTGACTATAGAATCATCTCAACCTCTTCGGCAAAGGTAGTTGATGAAAGTATATTCCTATACTCAGAATCCCAAGGCTTGAAGTTTACCTCGATATGGACGTCTATCAAATCAGATAAACTTACAGAGGTAAGACTTCTCATATGCCGGAGGCGGATCCTTGCATATTCAATGGTTCCTTGCAAATTCAAAGGCTTTGACAAAAGCGCGTATTTTGGAAAATGATCCCATAACCATGCTCGGAGAAACATAGTATGAACGCAAGAATCGATCTTCATAAACACGTTAGAAGACTTTATATCGCGAGCCAATGAATTTAAATGAGAATACAAAGAACCAAGAAATAATTTACCAAGAGGGAGACATTCACTATCAGCAAGCGTTACTGCCAGAGGAACAACCAAGAGCTTCAATCTGCGAATGGGCAAGTATTCAAATACATTTCTAGACAACCAAAGTGTCAGAAATATTGCAATGGTCAAGGGGTCACTAATAGTGGGATCGTCCGGATCGGTTTTACCATTCCACCAATGATCAATCCACTTCACATAATATGCACCACATCGACCCTTACCCTGTTGGATTTCTTCTATTATTCTCCCCAAAGTCGTGATCATTCGCTTCTCTTCAGCAGAATTTTTGAGAGGGAGAGTCCCAGAAATCGGGAGTTTTAACAAACTAACTACATCCTCCAGAGTAATTGTTAGTTCACCTTAGGCGCATATAGTAGAATGAGTTGGTACACACCAACGTGAAGCAAAAGTCAAAAGACCTTCAACATCCTTGAAATCCTGCAGATGCTCAGACATTCTTACATCATAAAGTATTCGGGCATCTATCAAAACCTTAACCACTGAAGAATCATTCAACGTTATTCTACACCATCTTACCCAATTTTTCATAGGAACTTGGTGTGTCTTGAAATCAACAGAAGAAGATACATAATCTCCCCTCATCAAACAAAGTATTGGAACAGTCTCAAGAGCAACACTCTGAGGAGAAACATACTTCTCAAAGTTAGGGATAAAGTTTTCAATAAAGCCAGAAGGTACGATGAATTCTTCACAAATAAGTTCAAGGAATGAATCATGAGTATGAGGTACGCTTTCAAGAAATACATTATCAGAAACTTTATTCTGACCAGAGGATGTGCCAATATTATTATCATGCTTATTAGTCATCTGCAATGGATTCAAGTTCTTTCTATATCAAAAGAGAACCGAAACCCTAGTTTATCTAAGTTGATGGTTTGTAAAGATAAGAAAACAATTCTTGTTGACACTTCACAAGTGAAAGCTAGGGTTACGAGAGGATGGCGAAATCAATAAACGTAAAAAAAATGATGATGTCAAGGAAACAAGTTCGCAACACTACCTCGAGAGGATGTCCCGATAATATGTGTACTCGGGAATAAGTTACAAACCCTAGTTGAGGTAGCGTCCTCAAGGAAGTTGTTCTCCTTTTCTAAGGTGCACCCGAGGTGACGAGATGAAATAATGCTCCTCTCAATTAAAGCGTGCTCGAGGAGGAATGAGAGTTATAGTTCTTCTCGCTGAAATAGATCAAAGAAGAATACTTTATTCTTGTTGATTGTACAAAGAAGAAGAAGAAGAAGAGAATAAGAAGGGAAGAGATGCTTACCTCGGCCAAATATGAACTGACGCCGCTGCCTGGATGAGTACCTAGATAATGCTCGTTGACAAGAACAACCCTTGCTAACGCACGCTAAAAAAATATGCCTCATTTCACCAACAAACAAGTAATGAATAAAAGAAAAAACGTTAAAAGGGGAGAGTATATATAGGCGACTAAGTTTGGAAATCCTAATTGGATTAGGAAACTTAAGAAAAAAGAAAAGAGAGAGGAATGCCCGACGCCGACCACGTCTCCTTCTGCTCAAGGCGAGCTGGGATTCCTCGCAAGAACGGAGGCGCCTACTATTCCTAGCCAAGGTTCGCGCTAATGGGCGCATATCTCAAACACTCAAGAGGCTAAGTATATATTCTTCTACCCTTCAAATTAAAATTATGCATATACAATCATCATAAGCATATTTTCACCATCTAGTGCTTACTGTGCAACATTACTGTT
>JAJJMC010001010.1:32259-49049 GCA_023531435.1 Papaver californicum
CCCCCCCCCCCCCCCCCCCAACGCCCGACGCCCGACGCCGGCCACGTCTCTTTTTGTTTCGTCATCGTGATGGAGTAATAAAGACTTTTGTTGTAATATTTATTAACTTCACCCAGTAATTTTAGAAATGAATTTTCTTAACGTAATTCTTATTCAGTAATTATACTACTTGTTTATTTTTTTTAATAACGATTAATTACTGTAAATGATTAATGGAAAAGTTATTCAAAATGAATAATAAAACAATATGTATATCTACATATGTTTGTTGATGTGTACCTTCTGAGTACGCAAACAATGCGGATGTGTACTTGTTAAGCTCGCAAGCTATATGGATGTGTCTAGCTAGACAATTTATAAGGATATGTAACATCTAAGTACACAAGCGATATGTATATGTAACTAGCGAATACACAAGTTATATGCATGTGTAACTTCTTATTAGAAAAGTCATATGCATGTGTACATGCTGAGTACAAAGTCTGTATGTACCTGCTAAGTACACTTGTTATATGGATGTTGTAGATGGTAAATTTTTGACAAGGGCTAGAATTGTAAAATTTCCCTATACCAAGCAGTAGAAATAAAAAAGGATATGCGAATATTTATGCGCATATGTCAATCTTTATAACAAAACACGGAATACTGTATTTCTATTTATATATTCCGCAAGCGGATTAAGAATACAAGTTCTCTACGAATAACGAAAAACATTCTAAATTGCCTTGTAGCCTCCTCGACATTCACAATACTTATGCCTTGTCGAACTAGTCTCAAGCCGCATAAATTCCACAACTGAATCCCTTGAACTTACCTCGAGTGCACATCAAGTTTTCAGTAACATCTATCAAGTACGGGAATAACTAATGATTAATCCCCAAAATACACTCTAGCTTAATGCCTTGTTCGCAACGAATATTTCCCAAATTGCTCTCCTAAGCTTAAAATATGCTACTTTAGTGCTAATCTCAAAGATAAGCCACAAATTATGTGTCATTCCCCTTGGATGCGCCATAAACAATAAGCAATGCCTTCAAGGACGCATTGTATCTCTGAGCTAGGCTAACCCTAGTCTTTTCTTTCATTAGCGCCAGGCTAGCAGTAGCCATTTGGATTAGCCTCACATTGGCGCTAACTCTGGCCTAGCGCTAAAAGCGCTAACCTCCCTGAGAGCAGCGTCCATGAGCTAGCGCGTCCCTGAGAGTAGAGTCCATGAGCTAGCATGTTTTTGGCCTAGTGCGTCCCTGAGAACAACGTTCATGGAAAGTGTGCCCCAGCATCAGCGCCTATGCCTAGCGCGTCCTCGAGCACAAGTGCGTCCGAGCCACAAGCGTCCTCGAGTGCAAGCGCCCCAGCCATAACGTCCATTCCTAGCGCGTCCTTGATCCAGAGCGCATCTTAGTCAAGCGTCCTCGAGTGCAGGCATCCTCGAGCACAAGTACATCCCAGCTTAGCGTGCCCTTATCCAAGCGACTTAGTACAAGCGCCCTTGGTCACAAACGTATTGGCGCTAGAACATTGGTGCTAAATATCATTGACTTAGATACTTCCTTGACTTAGCTAGCTTCCTTGACTTAGCTAGCTTCCTTGACCTAGCTAGCTTCCTTGACCTAGGTAACTTCCATGACTTAGATAGCTTCCTTGATCTAGCTGGCTTCTTTGAGAAGTGATAACTTCAAACGTCCTTGGTGCTAGCTTCCTAGACCTAGCATAATAGAAATTCCTTGCTAGAAGCTAGCACATAAGCCTCGCTCTCAAAACATTAGCACATTAGCTTTTACGCCTAAAAAGCTAGCACATTACCATTTGCGCTAAGAAGCTAGTGCTAGCTGCTTCCCTTAGAAATACGTTATTCTTTTCAATACTGGCCTAATGCCAACACTAATCTCATATGATAAGCCTTCTTGCTTAAGAAGCTCCTTACAATTTTGGCCTCAAACGTCTTTCAGACTTATACCAAGTCACTTCTAAACTAACATTTGGTTATAAAATTATGCCATGATATGTCAAAGTTAGTATATGAGTAGTACACTTACCAGACTCGACATTGATCAGTATGATCACCAATTCAGTGAGTTGCACAATTTACCTCACTTACTTAGCAAGTCATTGACTTGACTTGACTTGACCTAATCAAAACAATAGTGGTTTACGACTCCACTATTTACGAGATATCAAATATAACACATGGGGGAATTCTCATTGGGGTATTGGTCTGGCAGTCTATAACAATCGTGCGTTGTGGAAATACATTTACGAAAAAAGAAGGTAACAAGTAGTAGGATAGTTATAAGGCAGTTGAGAGAACGAGGAGTAGTGGTCATACACGTCTTCCTTAGTTTTCGGACATGACTCCACTAGAATCTCCACAATCGTTACTCCTCCACTATAATCTCCACAATCGTTACTCCTCCACTTCTTCTGTAACTTCCACCACTTAAGAGAAATCAGTGTGTCCCCTTTGAACTATAAATATATGGTTTTCATCTATTCGAAACAAGACAAAAGAAACTAAGATATACAGAATTAGCGATTCATCTCAGAGATAATCCTTTCTTCTTCACACACAACTTATCACAATGATTTTTCTCAACCTTATTTGCTTCCCTCCCCTAAGACCTACTCAATCTTCTCCATCTTTGTGATCGAAACAGCACGTGAACGGTCATTTCTTGGTTTAGACTCGTCCTGTTCGAGGTTGATCTTTCGAACCTACTTGAAAGTACTCTTTTGCAGTGCATTTGTTTTCACTCTAGAACATATATGTACATAATGAGTACACAAGCAATTTGGATGTATACCTGTTGGGTACACAAGCCACGTTCATATGTACTTGCTGGGTACACAAGCCACGTTTATGTGTACCTGTTGAGTACACAAACCACATGTGGTGGTGGCGGCGGCGACGGAAAGGGTGGCGGTGGCGGTAGTGGTGGTGGGAGAGGTCGTGGCGGCGGCGACGATGGTGACGGTTGCGGAGCTGGTAGATGATGAGTGGTGTTATTTTATTATATTTTAGTAATTTAGAGTCTAGATTTAATTTTTTTCTTAATTAGAAGGTTAATAATATGATATATATGTTATTTTATAATTCAGGACCGAAATTTAAATATTTTTTTTACTAGATATTTATTAACATGAATAATTCATAGATGGACCTTATCTTATTTTCTCCTTGTATAAAAGATCTAACTCATACAAAAACTAACTCAAACAGTTAGATGTATTGAGTAATAAAATATTAGTAGTAATTGTCTACAACCACTAATTATATGACCTAATATTTTGTTATTGGTAGAAGTACTATATTTCTCACCTATAAAAATTAACGTTATTAGTATTTTGATAGTTCGTTTATTGGTAGGTACCAGTTGTGGAAGAATTGAAGCAGCTGCGCACCAAAGCATCATTTTTTGTCCTCTTGAGGTCGTTTGCTCTCAAGTCTGATCATATATTTCACACAGTATTGCATCAAGTTTACAGGTTAGGCAGTTTGCGTCAAGGGATTTAGTGCGACAATTTCTCCAAGGCTTTTCTAAGTTTGATCAACTGCTTCACCATTTCTTCTCTTCTCTTCTCAATTGATCTATTTTGTTTCGTCAATCCCTGGTTTTTGTTTTTTAATTGATTGATTGATTCTGTTTTTGATCTTAATTGATTGATTACCCTTCTCCCGTCAGCTAAGTTTTTTTCTTAAAGGAATTTAACTCCGGAATTTACTTCCTAAATTCTGGCTTTATGTTTTGATCTTTATTTCCCAATCTAATCTTGGCTACATTCTTCCCATAACGATCGTTTTCCTATCATCCAAATTCGGTTCTGACTTCTTATTTTAATAAATTATCTTAATATACTTTTTATGGTTTTGTCGTTGGTTCTGAATTATCTTACTTTCCTTTTGAGTAATCTTGTCCGAGAAACATTGTGATCATTCTTTCCTCTCAGTCTCCTTACTTCTTTTCTTTAAAATATTTTTTGACGTTTTTTTTCGATTTAGAGATTTTTTGTCAAGTATTTTTAAGGGCGACCTAAAAAAAATTTGGGGCGACTAATAAAATAATAGTTTATTGGTTTAATAACCCATATTTTCTAATTTCTAGGTGTAGAAGATAAGTAAACATAGATACTATTATAATACCCATATAATTTCAAGATACTTTTTTAATATCCAATTTGGATATTTCAACTAATTTTTATCTTTAAATATAAATATAGGTAACTAAAATGCCCTCACCGTCAACAACAGTACATGTTTGAAAACATTCTCTGTGAACTCCATTTCAACTAATTCAGCCAAAACCGAATCACATGAACTCGTAAAGCTCTTCATGAATTCATGCCCGACTGCTTCTAACATCTCACTGTTTGAAAACATTTGATAGTTTGTTCAAATTTCACATCACGCATACGACCCAGATGGTATCAGGCACTTGACGATAATCACACAGAAGAAACCTTCCATTCTCTGTGAACTTCCATGGAGGAATTTTCTTAGAGAATTCTTGCTCATGTGGTGTATAAAAAGGTTTGGTTGAGTCACAAAAGATGTTAGGAAGGTTGGGTAGAGCTCAGGAAGCTAAAAACAACGATAAAAATCAATTCAGAATTTTTTTTGTGCTACTGTTGCTGAAGAACACCGGAAGAACAGAGAAAAGGCAACGGTTTCTTCAACCCATTAGCAACGTTGTTCTTCATCTTTGCAACGTTTATCTTCAGCTGCAACGGTTTCTTCAACCAATCAACAACGTTTATTTTCAGCTTTACAACATTTATCTTCAGCTTCATTGCAACAGTTAATTTGTAACACCAAAAAAACGTTGCAGATTTCTTGTTTTATTATTTTTACCTTATTTTCTTCTTCTCAAGCATTTTTGATCCATGTACCAATTTTTTGAGAGTGTTTTGAGCATGATGATACTAGTTCCATACTAGTATAAACATGGATGAAAAGAAATTCAAGCTAGGATGCAATCAGAGTCATCATTGCCATTTTCGAATATTTGTTTTCAATTTTATTTTAAACCAGAATGCAACCAGTTTCATCCTAGCTATTATTCGAATATTTTTATTTTCTTAGTTTAAAACAGGATGCATCCAGTTTCATGCAAGCTATTTTTTGAATAAATTTTTCTATTTTATTTTAATTCAGGATGCAACCAGTTTCATCCTAGCTATTTTCTTTCGAAAAAAAAAACTTTCGAATTTACTATCAACAATGGATCTTGTTTTGAAGAGAATTTAAAATTCTTTCCAAAAAATAAATTTTATTAAAATCGGATATATATTTTGAAAGTTATAAGTGTTTTTGTGATTGTTTTTTTAAATTGGAGAGAGAAAGGATAAAAAAGAAATGACTATAAAAGTGAGGGACATAATTGTCTTATTTCTTTTGTGTCAATTTCACCCATCCCTAATTTTTACAAGTCCACTAGAACCATAAATTAGGAAATCTTGGACAACGGACCCATTTTCCGATAAAACAAAATAAGGTCACTAAGAAGTAATATCAGCACACCCCTTATCCATATATTTTCTTTAATGGCTAATCCGCCCTTGCTTAATTAGTGTTAATATTGATTAATTAGTTTGTTAAATTTGGTTATAGTTAGTGTTAGAAAATTATTTGAGTTATAGTTTTAGAATAGAAATAGAGAGTGTGTTAGAGAAGAAGAAGAAGAAGAAGAAGTTTGGGAAAACTAGGTTTTACCTAAAATCAATAACAAACATGGATGAGTATGAGGAAGAAGGTCAGAAACATCATGAAAAACATAATATTGAAGGTTCAAAGACGTTTAGAGATGACGATTTGGGATATTTGTTGGATGATCCAAATTTTGATGTGGAAGAAAACCTAGAAGATGATTTAACGAGAGAAAACGATGAATCACATCAAAAATGAAGATAATAATGCATCAAACAATCAGGTATTGTGTTAAGAAGCTCAAAAACCCACTTTGTATGCGTTTGGATGTGATCATTAACAAAAAAAATATTCCTTTTTGCATGTATTTAATGCCATGGACGTCCCAGAATCGGTAGATAATGGAGTACCATATCTACCGATTACACGCTCCTGTGCCAAAATAATGGTATAATCGGTAGTCTCGTGATTTCGATTACTACCAATTAAACAAAATTCCCAAATTGAATTTTGTTCGGATTTTGATTTCATAATCGGTAGTTTAATGAAGTACCATATCTACCGATTATAGTTGTCGCCCCAAAAATGAATTTCTCAGAACTTACAAAATTTCTAACTCTTCATCTTTCACAATCGGTAGTGGGTGAAAATTTATATCTACCGATTGTAGTCATAATTGAATTAAACTTAAAATTTATGCACTTTGTAATCTGTAGTTTAAAGATCAAATTTATCTACTGATTCCTATGTAATCGGTTGTTGTTTAAAAAATTAAACCTCCGATTATACTTTTTTTTTTGTACAGAACTTGTCTTGCCATAATCAGTAGTACGTGAACATAAATAACTACCGATTGTTATTAATCGGTAGTACGGGAAATTAATAACTACCGATTGTAATTAATCGGTAGTATAGAAACATAGTTATCTACCGATTGTTGCTGTCTAACTCACTTCTCTATTGTGTAGATTGTTGAATGGGTTAATCATGTTTCATATGAGGGTCATGATACTTTCCTACACTATGCAAATGATTTGGTACGCTACCTACCCACTCTTATCTTGTTATAAGAATGAGCATACTGAACCTGGGTATCAAGATGTGCCGGCTCTAACCGAAAATTCACTTAACATCTAACTTCATAATACTATTTCAACATACCATGTTCATCACTCACTACATATTTTTCAGAGAACTTGTTCAAAATAACTTAAAACATCCGAAAAAAACGAAACAAACCACATCATAGATATTCAAAGTGATCAATCTTATTGATCTCATTAAATTCTTCCACTCCTTGTTACTCGCTTATTCTTCTTCTCATTTTTCCTAGGCTCATCAACAATTTCATCTTTCTCAATTGGACCTATGTACTCACCAGCTTCGTTGCAGTATGAGTTACGCATGAAAAGTTTTTTTCCCTGAAAAAGAGTTGAGGATCAAAATATGGATCAGCCTCCATCATTCGAATCATTTCTCCCTTTGATCCTTCATCCGAAGATGGAACTTCAACGTAGCTGAGGGGATTGTCAACATTGTTCCACCAAGAATCAGGATCGTTCATCATTCGTGAAAAATCCGGATAATCAAGCATCATTTGACATATTTGTATATCATTAACTCCTTTTGGTAAATTAAAAAAAGGATGAGAAAGAATTTCAGCCTTTTCAGCTGGAGAAAAAACTTCATCTTCATCCATTTCATCCATTTCCATTGCCTTCACCCTTTCCACTTCTTGATACTTTCCCCATAACCCTTAATCAAAGAAATAATTCAGAGACAAGACCCTTAATCAAAATTTTAATGGAAATACATTAATGAACATACCCAAACATGGATTATTAACTAACTACACAGTAGCTATTATAAAATAAACAAAAGCACATAATCGGTAGTTAAAATTATGCAATATCAACCGATTATACACAATCGGTAGTTAAAATTGTGCAATATCAACCAATTACACACAATAGGTAGGTCGTGTTCTCAGTATATGTCCGATTATATGCAATCGGTTGAGTGTAGGCCTAAAACTGGTTTATCTAAAACACAATATATAATCGGTAGATAAAATTATGCAATATCAGCCGATTACACACAATTGGTAGGTCGTGGTCTCAATATATGTATGATTATATGCAATCGGTAGAGTGTTAGCCCTAAAACTGGTTTATCTAAAACACAATATATAATCGGTAACGAAGTCTATTTTATATCTACCGATTATTCATGATGTTCTTCAGAAATGATGAACTCGAGGCATAATCGGTAGATAAAGTCTACCAGATTTCTACCGATTATGCGTCGTTTCAGAAAATAATAAAAAGAATTATCATAATTTCTTCAAAGTAATCACTAAAAATATAAAAGTTCGATGTAACTTACTTTTTATGGGGTTTTTAAAATTGATGGAGGGTCATATCGTTGGAATCAATTGGCGAATCGAGTTGAATGATTTTGGACTCTTCGATCACCATCTTTTCCTTTCCCATCTTTGATTGTGTAGCAAAAGTTTTTGGAGCCATTTTCGATGGAGAATGAGAAGAAATAGAGGAGGAAAGGGAGTAGAAGAATTGGTAGAGGAGAAGAAATGGAAAAGGAAAGGGAATAGAAGAATAGGTAGAGAAGAAGAAGAATAAAGAGGTAGAGAAGGAAATGGAAAGAAAAAGAGGTTAATTAGATTTTGTGTTAAGAAAAGACTATAAATGGTTTCTTACATATTATTATATTAATTTTTATTTTCATATTCTGCCTTGGAGAGTGCCCTTCACCTTAAGTGGCGTGGACGAACCTTAAATGGGTTGAATCTGTCCATCACATTGAGGATATTGAAATAAGCTTCGTAGCGGTAAGTTGATCGTTTCCATCGTCGCCATTCCTCGATAGATCTCGCTATAACTTCATCATTACTTTCACCCCTCAAACGATATTGATTGACAAGATAATTTAAATTCACAAATGGATCAACTTCTCTGCTTATGCAATTAAATCTACAAAAAAGATCAGCTCTATTACGGTTATTGGGGTTCCCGGTGTCAATGAAAAAATGTTCGTAAATACTCTCCAAATAACTCATACTCATTACACCATTTTTCCTACGTTCTTCTCCTCGCCTCAGATAGAATTGCACATATCGCCTACATAACGATAAATCTTCTTCTATCGTGAACGGTTGAGCCATTAATCTATACGATGATTACTTCGATGTTGGAGAGTTAAAATGTATTGAAGGTGCATAAACGAGAAGAGGCCCCCCTCCTTATATATATTAGAATCCTAACGACTCTTTTTTTCAATCGTTGATGCCTGGTGTAACAAGAGTGTACAGAAAATATGTACACTAAGTTCGTACGAATATAACCAATCGGAAGTATTGGGATCACCATTACCTTCCGATTCTGATAATCGGTAGTATAAGAAATTTCCTTTACTACCGATTGTATATGTTGCCCCAAATTCGAAATTGAAAAAATTATCAAATTTCCAAAATTTACATTATCCATAATCGGTAGTCTAAGAAATTTTTTTAACTACCAATTATAAATGTTTCCCCAAATTTTAAATTGAAAGAATTTTCAAATTTTGAAAATATTCATTATCCATAGTATAAGAAATTTTTTTAACTACCGATTATAAATGTTTCCCCAAATTCAAAATTGAATTTTTTTTCCAATTTCGAAAATATTCAAACTCCATAATCGGTAGTTTAAGAAAATTTTTAAACTATAAATTATAAATGTTGCCCCAAATTGAAAAATTATCAAATTTTGAAAATATTCATACTCCATAATCGGTAGTCTAAGAATTTTTTTTACTACCGATTATAATGTAAATTGTGTCTATAAACCAAGCAGTTCCATCAGTAGGTGTAATCGGTAGATAATTATTTACCAATTGTGGATCAACATGCTTATTCGGTAGTCGATGTAAACCAAGTATCTACCGACTGTACTGTAAATTTTTTGACAAAGTTATTTATTAAAAATGAGTCTCTAGTAAATCAATCGATAAATCACAGAAAGAACATAAAATCCATTCATCATCCGTAAAATAATCCATTCATCATCCATAAAGTAAACATAATGTTAGAACATTAAACAAGTTTCTTGCAAATCAACCGAAAATGATGTTCTCTAAAAAGACAACCACAATCTAATTTCTAGATTTCTTGGTTTTAGTACGAGGACGACGAGCACCAGGGACATATATTTCAGCATCAGGGACATTGGTTTCACCATCAGCGCTCGATGAACTACGAAATCTTTTACTGGGCTTTGCTGCTGGCCTCTTAGCCTTGTACGAAGCTTTCTCCCCAAAATTACTTGCATAAGCTTCATTATCAATGTTATATATTAGATCTTTATGCTCTTTCATCTTCTCTACTGATACAAGCACTCCCGCCTTTATACACCCAACAATCTTCGTGGATAAAAACGCAAACCTATTTTTCTGTTTTTATGCAATAACAATCAAATGATTATTATCTAATATACTAACCCGTAATATTAAAATCAAACCGAAAGAACATTATGTACCAGCCTCTCATAACAGTAAGGTTTGTCTTTGATGATACAAGTATAATCGGAAACCTTGATGGTCTTTCCTTTATCTTCACAAATCACATGAAGATGAGAATGCTCCCGGTACCATTCCATATAGCCTGGATATACTTCATAACCTCGGTTGATAGGTCTCCCCTCGTTGATCAAATATTGCATCATGTTATTCCAATCTTCAACGGATGGGTTACCAGAGTAAACTGCTGTGATAGAGTCCTTACCACATACATAATTCTCCACGTCTAATTTGAAATTGCCACGCATGTGACTCGAAGGTTCTTCTTGTACAAAACCGAGTTGACGCATCACCCTAGAGGCATTGTACATAACATATCATGTGGGATGCCACAAGGGTCCATAATAAAACGACAACTCATACCTTCCCGCTATATATCCATTAGTTCGGTCTTCCTTGTATGGATCAAAGCATACATCGTTGGACGTCATCAAGTCTAATGTCCTCCTCAAAGAAATCAACTGCTTCTCCTTAGACCTTGAACGGTTGTTGTCGAAGATGTAATTTGTTCCTCTGGGTGTTACTTTCTCCCATATCGGATTCTCTTTGGCCAACTCGAGGGACGGGAAGTGTTCATAGATCCATGTCTAGTATACATATCAAACCAAATATGAGAAAATTGATTCTTAAAAGAGAAAAAAATTAATAAAAATCAAAGCATCAATAGAGTTACCAAAATACCTGTAGTAGGCTCACGTTCCCGGCAATTTGTATAGTTGATTCCCTCGATGCCTTTCTTAACTCTTCCATCAAGAAAGCATGGCATGCGGTGCCCTACGAGTAATCACAAACTTTATTGAGAGGATGCAATAGTTGTGGAAGGTTAGCGTCGACCCGGTTGCCACTACAGTTGGGGAAAATGACACATCCCACAACACATAGGAGATATGCAGTGGCTGCAGCATTCACTTCATCGTCGCTAAACTCTGGATTCATTTCTTTTTTATCCTTGGTGCCTTTGAACATATTCATCAAGTGGACCATGCTGAACTGTCTAGTTTTGTAACGAAAGCACTGGTTGAACTCACCGTCGGATGTCGCTCGATCCCAACCAAGGCATTTCTGAGTGTAAAAATAAAGTTGTTCCCAGCTTAACTGCTTTAGGTAATCAAACTTGACGGCTGTACCATGGTCAGCGAGACTAAGAATTTGCACCAAATCATCTAGGGTGATCGTCATCTCTCCAAACGGCATCTGGAAGGTATCAGTCTCAGATACATTCTCTCCATGAAGGCTGATATCGACACCCGGTCATGCTCTAACATTGAATTCTCGGCAGCAGTAGATAACCCCGAGTCATAAATAATTTGCTTGAACCTTTAACACTCACCATCTAACGGCCAATCTTTCATTTTTCTTGGTGCAGCTGTAGGTTTGAGTAGACGAACCGCATGAGAATGATCCTAATATACACGATAAATTATAAAATAATTAGAATAATGATTAACACTTCTAAGAATAAAAAGATAATAGATTAAGAATGGTGATTTATAATTATTACCTCATTTGAATAAATTTCTTTGGCCCAAGAGTCTTTGTATCCAAATAACAGATCTCCTCCATCTATTGGTAACCTAGGGATTTGGCCTGCTTCAATCCCTTCATCTTCAAAGAGGCGGGGACTTGGTGTCCTCCTTTCTTCTTAATTACCTTCTTTGTACCTTTTCCTTCTCCTTGTGTAGCACTTGGTTCTTCTTCTTCTTGGTTTCTAACTCTTGGAACACTTGGTTGTAAGCTTGGTTGACTTCCTTCGGTGATAGAGATTCCGTTAGCGCTCTTTTCTCTTGCACTAGTTGTTACTTTCCTACCCCCTTCACAACGAGGCCCCAAAACAATTGTATCTTGGGATTGCTTAACTTTCCTTTCCCTAAAAAACAAAATAAAGAACAATTAGCTCATAAGACACCGTCTAATCACTACATAATTGGTAGAGCAAGTACATAAAAATCAACCAATTGTTCATAATCGGTAGTCAAATAAACAAACTAACAACTGATTGTCAATAATCGGTAACTCGAGACCTAGATTATCTACCGATTATGCATAAAAATTGGAACAGAGAACTCTAAGCTATTGACACACATAATCGGTAGTCAAATAAACAAACTAACAACCGATTGTTCATAATCGATATCTAGGGATATAGATTATCTACCGATTGAAACCATGTAATATAATCGGTAGTTCGGTCACAAATTAACTATCGATTAAGCCTAAATTTGAGTACAGAGAGACAATCGGTAGACAATGACAAATTATAACTACCGATTATATGGATGTGCTTGAGGAATTCCGAAATTTCATAATCGAGAGTTTAAACCTATACGAAACTACTGATTGATTCAAAACTATAATCTTCTGTATGAAATCATCTAACATAATCGGTAGTTAAATAAAAAAATTAACTACCGATTAAGCCTAAATTTTGGTTCAGGAACACAATCGGTAGTTAAGGACTAAATCTAACTACTGATTATGGTCGATATGCTCGAGGAATGAAGAACACGACCATAATCGGTAGATAAATACAAACACGAAACTACCGATTATGTGAAATCACCAAAAACCCTTGAAATTCTATTGACGATTTCATTCAATTGAAGAAAAATATACACAAGTAATGGTAAACCCTTACCTTATTGGAGCCATTAGATAGTTCCGGAGAAGCTATTGTCAGAATCAGTCTCCATATCTAGATCATCATCTTTGTGTTCTTCGTGTTTTTCATCTTCTTCACAATGTTCTTCAACAATCTCTTTGTTTCTAATTCTCTCGGCAAAATTTAGCCAATTAGTATTATCAGCTTGACGGGTAGTTTATTTCTGTCGAGCCATCTTTACATCGAATTATCGATGATGAATTGGTACGCGATTAACGACGATACGATGAGATACAGTGAATTGGTTTTGAAAATTTCCTCGCACAATCGGTTGATAAAATGAAGAGAAGAAGAAGAGAAACTAATTCAAAACAATCGGTAGTTAGTTAGGAATGAAATGAGTTTAGGTTTAGTTTTCATACTTTTATTAGTGAAAGGGCATATAGGGTATTTTACTCACCATTAGGACATCCCATAGCCACATCTATTGGATGAGTATAAATAAGTCGCCCTAAAAATTTTTTGAGTCGCCCTATAAAACACTTGGATTTTTTGCTTCCATAATGGACTCATTTGTACGTAATTTACATACTCTTATCGACATTATATGTTTTCATCCCCATTTAGAACATAAATCTATTGTCTTATGTTTTTGATTTTCTTCTTTCAAACCTTTTTTATTTTACCCATCCTTCAATTTCCCTTTATTCTTTCTAAACTCATGATAAAGATGAACTTGAACTCTCAACTTTGTAACAATGATAATAGGAATAGGATTCAAATATCTGATTTCTTAGCAAATAGGATTCAAAGAAATAATGTTCTTATCCCAAGCAACATTACCGCCGGATTCAAATAATGGAAACTAGCATTATTGGTTAGATTATTTCTCCATTTTATTACCAAACTCGTATTGTTCAATTGGAAATCAAGGAAATATGAAAAAAGTTTAAAGAAGTGGAAATTAAATACATGGCGGGTAATACCTTTGTGTTCAGAATAAATAGCAAGACGGTGCAGTTCATGATTCTAAATCAAGATCCATGGAATTTCAAAGGATTTTTTATGGTGGTACGACCACACACCCAGAGATTAGATACTAGTGATTATAATTTTTCTAAGCAAACCTACTTGGTTCATTTTTTAAATCTTCAACTTGAACATCTAAATCTAAATTGTGTTAATTAAATTATTAGGAAAATTGGTATTCTTGGATTAATTGATCCATCTGATGTCGATCCTAAAATTGGAAGAGTATTGAAGGCTTGGGTTAATACAACTGCGGGTTAAAATGTGTGGATCTATTTCATTTATGAAAATAAACTAGAAGGGTTGTGTTAGGAATGTCGCACAATTGATCATTCGGATGACAATTGTAAGGAGCTAGCAATCCAGTTGAAAAATTGATAGTTTAACTGATGAAGAAGTTATTATATATAATCATATGATTGACGCTGAAGAGAAGTTATAGTCATTTACGATCCCGAAGAAGAAATTGAGAAGGTGCTTGATGCTGACAATATGGATGAGGATGAAGATAATAATGATTTTTTAAGCACAACTGTGGAAAATCCTTCTGAACTAAGTGCTCAAAAAAATATTACAAACCAGGTACCTTCCATACCTATTTTTAATCTGGTCATTTATAAATTTTTTTATAACTTTTAATACTATAACCTTTGTGCTACCACTTAATATTCTTCAAAGTGTTGCGACTTTTATCAATTTCAAAATTTATTTTTAAGTTACTATTTCAAAACTCCTAGGTTTATTATTTTTTACTATATATTTTATTATAAAATCTTTAGTCCCTTCTTTAACTGTTAGCACTTATCATCTCAAAAGTTTTAAAACGAAAATCATATATTAGAATGTCAAAGTTTTTAAATCTGCAATCACTGGGAACCACTTAGACGACCTCATTAGAGCCCAAAGCCCTGAAATAATCTTTCTCTGTGAAACAAAAATTGGCTAGACTCAACTTAAACCCCTTGGTAGATGGTGGGTTTTTGTCAAGGGTAAAATAGTAAAGTTATGTTTCTAACCCGCGTCTCATACATATTAAACCTCAGAATTCTGCAACGAATTTTAAAGATAGGTGCTCAGCCCTATTGTCTCTCTATATGTATGCCTGAACTTATTAGAGAAACTACATATACGATCAAATGTGTTGAATTGATCAACATTCATTATTGTACAAAATAATCAGAATGACATTGGTGCTTACTACGACATTCCTAGATATTCTATGATTTTTACATAAAATCTCAGGCTCCTAGATGGTTTACCCACTAGTATAGAACAATTTGAGTATCATTTGGTGCTATATTCCGCAATTGGATTCCCAAAATTAACTTATGTCAATATTCATGCTCAAATAAACAACATTGACTCACTATAATACCTATATAACTTTTATATAAAAGTATGTAGCAAGTTATATACGAGTTTACTTTAATAAAGTACCACATTTGTGCTTAGATACCAAGTTAAAATTGTGCTAAACACAATTTCATAGCTTCTACTAGCTAAATGTATCCCTGGTCACGTTAATCCTTGCTCAAGGAGGCAACTAATGTGAATGGTGTAAAAAGAATCCAATTTAAGGCTTTGGAAACATTAAAAAATGAGTTCGCAACACTTACAATTGTCCCAGAAAACCAATGAACTTTCCAACTCTAATTGACAATGGAGACGTCTCAAAACTGGATTTGCAAGCGTTGCAAATGTTTTAGCCACGATCCTTGTCCGTCTTAGCTAAGACCAGGGGCAAAACGGTCACTCATGGGTAAAATAGTCATTTTATCAAAAGTAAAGGATGCTTATTGAGGAAGCATCACTTCCCCTATGTTTCTCACCGGAGGAAGCATTATAGTGCCAAGGCACTATTATGCCGTGATGCATACTCGAGGATGCATCACTGGTGCGACATTGGATGAATGTTCTCTCCCCTTATTTTCTCTACTTGTAGAAATGTTCATAAGACATATATATGGAGGGGGCCTTTGTTGAATGTGCATGAGAGGTACATTTATGCGATGTGGCCTATATGTTGGTGCATACTTGATGCTTAAGCGTCAATATGCTTGTGGCTCTGCCAATGGAGCATGAATGATGTGAAAGCACCATTCATACGTGTTGCTTACTCGAGGATGCATAATTGCATATTATATGGTATTAGTTATGCACAATCTTATGCCTATCTTATGAAAGTCTCTTGGCCTATACGGATCGGGCTTTGTTTGGCCTTTGGCCTTACGATACAAGTTGGAAATTGTTGGTTATGCGGATTGTATATGCCTAAGCATATCCTTCAAAATGATTGGCCCTTGCCATCGATGTTGGCCTTGCCTTAACAGGATTAAGTTGTTTTTCCCTTTCCAGATGACCCTATGGATGAATTATGGTCATGCTTCATCCCTTCATGGTACGGATTGGGTACGTAGGCATCCGCAATGCAATGCATTAAGATGCAACATCTTGTTGCTCATATCATCTAATTTTGAGGTGATTGTGATATTTTGGTAACTCATATCATCTGGCTCAGTAGTTCAAGGCGAGAGATGATTGTTTCCACACTTGATGAGGTAGTTGCATTCCATTTGATGAGTGTTCATACTTCTTATTAAGCTATACGATATGGATGGTATAAGCCTGGTTGCTGCCCCCTTGGAAAGAGCAAGGTATGCACCCAGCGCATAGTTGATGTGGTTTAGAAAGTGGTAAATAAAGAGATTCGATTCTCGAACTTGTGAAGGTGATGATTTTAGAAAATATTATACTAAATCTAAACTAATAAAAATCAGGAAAATACACTAGAGATGATTTTTAGAAAATATGGAAAATACCAGGAATCAGGAATCAGGTAATTCTAACAATTCATGTGATTAATCATGTAATTCTTTTTAACAATTTAATTCAAGTTTGGCAAAAATATGTTTCCTAAAAGAATAATTGTAAATCCTAAGCATGAGA
>JAJJMC010001010.1:49449-77867 GCA_023531435.1 Papaver californicum
GAGTTGACCCGCTGAGTTGGTCCGATCCAGCCCATCCCGATCCAAGGGTGCCCCAATCCAAAGTGTGGGTGCCTTGATCCATTTTCCCGGGTGCTTTGAACACTTTTTGAGCCAATTTTTCCACAAATCTTTATTCTTCTAATGTACCTACAAAAGCATAAAAACACGTAATAGACACACAATCGAATACTAACTCACTAGAAATTAAGGTGCAATTTAGACACTAAAATGTGTCTATCAATAGTCGAAGCAGAGTTTGAGGAAACAAAAAATTAGGTCTACAATGGCCTATGTGCTAGTCCAAAGCATGACTTAAGCCTGAACAATGATGGTAGATATGTGATGCATGCCAAAGGCATCACCATTGGCTTTTATAGCTTTTTCACCCTTAGCAGAACAAGGGGTAAGTTATGAACGGTGTGAATCCACATATGGAAACTACATTTTGAGAATCATGCTTGCAAAGCATGCTTGGAAATAAAAATTGACCTGCATTTTCCCAGCGAGAAGTGAATCTTTAAGTCTTGGCCACTATCATTTCGAGTGGCACGTCGTTGCGTGGCGCATATCATCGGGGGTGGAATTTTCCGGTTCGTCATAGAAGCCTTGTCCATCTTAGCTTGGATACGGACCTTGTCCGTCTTAGTCTAAGCAACATTGCTTGTCCAACTTAAGGATTAAACACAAAGCATGTCCATCTTCACAAAAACACAATCCTTGTCAGTCTTACCCTTGGCCCTAAGCTAATCCAACTTAGGCTTAGCTCCTGAGCATGTCCGTCTTAGGCATTAGCTCCTAAGCTAATCTGTCTTATGCTTAGCTCACAAGCTAATCTACCTCAGTATTAATTCCTAATGGTCATCCACCTTAGGCGTTAGCTCTTAATGTTCATCCACCTTAGCATTAGCTCCTAATACAGTAAAATTTCATTAAATAAATCCACGATAAATTAATAACTTCACTAAAATGATATTTTTTGTCAGTCCCAACTTGGGCTAGTGTGTTAAATTAATAGCCCCGTTAAATTTATAAGATAATAAAAATTTAAGTTCCCAATAGGACTCAACTAATATATTTTAATAATCAGTGTAATAGCAATATATTGTGGTGCCTAATTTAAATATGAATCCAAAATTACTTGTTATTTGTTAACATTTATATAACATTGGACTTCATTTTTAATTTTTTGCAGTACATCAAGGAGTTCCAAAATAATATTGTTGTTTTTTTCTTTTTATTATTTTAATTTTAGCATCAAAGTGTATACACTTAAACACGTAGTATGCAATACATCAACTTATATTATGCCAAAAATAACTAAAAAATATTTTGAATTGGAATTAAAATCTATAGATATTTGTTATTATAAAAAATGATCTATATTCCTAATTTTGAAATTTAAACTTAAATTTAGAAATGTTCGGTACATAATAGTTCATAATTTATCGATAAATTAATACTTCGCTAAATTGATAGAAATTAGTTGTCCTAAAACTATTAATTTATCGAAGTTATACTGTACTTGTCTGTCTGAGCTTGTTTCACATATACAAGTTCTAAAATCCTAACTTTCTTATCAAAGGCCATACTAAGCCTCACTTACATGTATATGCTTATGCTCAGCATGCTACACTTATTTCTGTAAAACAAGCATGTCAATGCAAATTGACCTAGTTGAACATACAATTGTTCCTCACGAATAACATAAAATAAATAAATAAATATTTTATTTAAGTTTATTCTGCTAGACTCACCAGGTTAGTCAAGCAAGAAAAGTCTTATTCAAGAGACCAACTAAGCAGGCCTCACTGAGTTAACATTAATAATACTTTTTTTTGAAGCATATTAATAATGCTTAAATGATACAAATTACACAAGACATCAAATATGTCACAAATGGGGGGATATTTACTAGGGTATTGATCTGGTGGTCTACGACATGTGGTGCAGCAGTGCATCGACAAAAGACAAAACTGTGGAAAGTATGATCAGCAGTTGAGCAGAGGAGTGGTGGGTTGAACAACCGTCCATTCAACCTTAAACGAAGTGAGAATAATTACTAACACTTTCTCCACCTTCTCTACTTCACCACTACTCAACCATTGAAACTTTCTTTAAAAGAGGAGACCAGGTTAACAGTTATAATAGTTATATGATATAAATAGATTTTTCAATCTATTCATTACACCAAATTTAGAAATTTGTAACACTGAGTCGTTATACTTATTTATGTGACAAAAGTTGTTGCACAGATACGTATGACATCATTAAAAAGTGTAATAATAAATCTTCATCTAATTATATTTTATTTTTAATTAATTTTTTTATATTAAATAGTGTGACTAATTATCCATTCAAATAAAAATATTTAGAAAATATATATACAAGAAAAAAGATGAGTGAAATTTTTTTCCCGCTCTAGCCAAAAAAAAAAGTACCGCCAAAATATAGTCGGAATATCACATTTTCCCTCTCTCGCGTATATTTCTCCCATATCTGCGCCCAGAGCACCCACAGTGGTGCGAGCAAATAATGGACCAAACCCAAATTTGTTCTTTGGTACGTCCAAATTCAACCACAGTGGGACGGCCAAATTTGGGTTTTGGTCCAGATTTTTTACTGTTTGGGATCAAAAATGATCTCAGAGCTAGACCAAACCCAATTATAGTGAAGCGTTAACCTAGTCGTGCGTCTCGTTCCAGATGGAACGCTGGCTCTCCGTATGGTGCCAGGCGTTTAACTAGACGTGTGTCTCATTTATCAGGCGTGAACCAGAACTCCGCCCTATCAGACGTTCACCCAAGAGCACGTCCAACGGGGCGTAACACCAGAAGCACGCTTGGTAATCAGGCGTCCGGCTAATACAACGCCTGTGTTGGGCATGCTCTTAACACAACGCCTGACAAAGAAGACTCAACTTACCAAGCTCAAGTGACCGACGTAGGTGCATATCAGCAAAGCTTGGACTTTTGAGGAGAGCTAGCCACGTTTTGCATACTTGTTCATAATGAATAAATGACTCAACAAGTAAGCGGGAAAATATGTCTAAGTTGATCTTTTAAATAAGACGGTTCTCCATTGAAATATGATCACAATATATCCAATGCATTCTGTTTTCGAATACTATTATACTAAAAATGGTAAACAAGAACAATAATGTTGATACATACTATAGATGCCCAAGATCAGTAGAATTGAATTCCTAAACCCAAGCGTAACCTTAAGACTCGGTATGGTAATCAAGCGTAACCTTAAGACTCCCCCATCTTCTTTGAAACACGTACCAGCTGCACGTGTTCCGGGCATGCTGCTAGGATAACGCCCCATTAGGCATTCGGCTAAATACACGCTTGTCGCTAGGGCGTGCCGCTAAACGTGCATCTATCATCAAGCGTTCTTTTGGGTTGCGTCTCCCACCGAGCGTTCATCCAGCCTCCGCCCCAACCAAGCGTTTTCACAGACGTACACCCGTAAAACACAATTTCAATAGGCGTTATGCATTAGTTTAGAATTACGCCCGATCAAATTTTAATCGCTCACCGTTGCGTTTTAGGCAGAGTAAAGATCAAAAATTTTACTCTTTACTCTTTTGTTATGGTCGTCCCACTGTGGATGCTCCCAGTAACCATGTTTCCTCACTCGGTTATGTAGTATATTTTATTCGGTTAAAACGTAAAGAAATTACACATATAAAAAAAAAGTAAAATATAATACTTTATCATTCTCTACGATCGAGGTACGCTGTCTTTTTTCTCTTTTCACCATCTTTGCTTTGTAGACAATACTTCTTCATCTAAGATCGTGAAGCTCTAGCTCATTCTGAACATTGAAAAAAAATAAATCATTTCCTCTTTTGTTCTTTCGATTTCGTGAAGCCTTCCTCTTGTGTTCTTCCTCAAATAATGATATCAATTATTGTTCGTATGCCCTAATTTATTATCAGATAAGTTATGAAACACGATTGAGATTTCATTGAATTGCAGATTAAAATTATTGTTAGGGTTTCTGTAGATTAATATGATTCATGATGTTCTCATGTTTTTCTTCCAACAATGAAGATCCTTTACTGTTCTTCTGCCTTGTTCTATGAGAAAAGTTATGAATATGATTATATTATGAATTAATTGGGAATATATCCCGGATTTGAATTATCAGTTGAGGATCTGTCCCATAAAGCTAGAAATTAAGGGATATGTCACAGACGTCCATTTTATCCGTTAAATGGACAATTATGCCCTTGTCCGAAAATATTGGAGAAATGTTGGAGACATGGTATTTTTATCCGTTAACTATTACTGTATATTTTTTCTATTCTATTTCATATTTCATATGTTGGAGAAATGTTGGAGACAACCCCAATTAAAATGACAAGGGCATAATTATCCAAAAATAAACCACACATGTCCATCTAACGAATAAAATGGACGTCTGAAAAATACACCTTAATTTTTAACGTTATGGGACATATCCCTTAATTGCTAGTTCAAATCCGGGATATATTTTTAATCTTCCCTTATATTATCTCTATAGATTTGATTTTAGGGGTTTCTATAGATTTGATTTTAGGGATTTCTTATAGATTGATGATTTTACTTATAATTATTCAGTTGCCCTAATTTTATGATTGAGATTCTTTATTATTCTTCCGCCTTTTTAAATTTGTTTTATGTTTTCTTGAATGGACCACGTTTTTGTTTCTTTAATTCGCTTCATATGCAACATTCCATATAGTGTGAACCCCATAGAGTTTGTTACCTGTCGGTGGCAGCAACTTTTGATATTATCTTTAGAATGCTGTTACTTAAAAGTTTATCGTCCAGTCTCCAGGCTCCTTGTCATTTTTGTTGTTTAGCTGGTTCAACTACTTCTTTCTATACAAACAAACTTCACAAATGTGCTGTTGCAGACTTTGGACGATATTGATCCATGTATTCGGCACACTCTTTTAAAACTAAAACTGCTCTACTTTGTTTTAATAGACTATACATGGGATATGGGCAGGATTGAGATGACCGTTTGGGTTGTTTAACTTCTTGATTTATCCTTATATCCATGATTACTCCATAATCCAGATTAATGTAGTGTATGACCGATTCTCCATTTAGGGATTCCTGAAAAAGTTTGGTACTGGAGCAGTAGACCTTCAAAGGAAAATTCCTAACAAGATCAATTAACAAACAATAAAAATCAATTTCAGTAGCGCGACTAAAAATTGTTTAACGGTATTTCAGTAGCACGACTCAATTTCTGTGTTTCTAACTATATTTACTTTTTCCCCTCTAATTTCCTTTTCAGGGCTAAGTGCACATCAAGGATTTGGAATCACCTCAGGTGAGTTCTAGATAACATTATGATTCCTGTATCATTTATTTTTCTTGTCTTTTTTGGTGTTGATTTATATGACAGTCATTTAAGTTGTTTGTGAACAAGTTTGTGTGGTATTATTGTTTATGCAAATAATGTGGGTTTGATTCATTGTCGTGGTATGCTGCTCTGCAAACAATGTCGTTGCTTTCAACTTGATTTTATCATAACATCAGTTCTATGAAAATCTTAGTATTTAATTGAGTTTAGAAGTAGAGCTTGTGCAGTTGTAAGACAATTGTTTACGGACTAAGAATCGATATAGGAAGTCAAATAAGAAGCTTGGTCATATCACTCAAATGCAAATACTGATTCGCTTTTATTCAATTCATTTTCATTTTAAAACTTTATTTGAAATGCATAGATGTGCCTTCTTCGATATTATTGAAGAGTTCCCATTACCTCTCCTTTTTTTAAACACTCTAAAGTTTTTAATTATAGTGTAATTGAGTAATCTATGGGTTGATATATGCGGGGTTTCAATATTGGAAATGGAATTCGACTAATTGACGTGTTTCCATAGCGAAGTCTAATGTTTATAGATGTGTTGATTTCAAGGAATATGCCGACATCGTCATATGTTTATTTATTATTTTTGCTGTCTATTTTAGTGTGTACCTTGATGATACACACAAGAGGCAATTAACTTCTGAGTACTATCTAAATTGGCCTCAAAGCTTTGAGTAAAATGTTTGATCATAGTGATTGTAGTATTAATAAGTGTTGTTGATAAGTGATGTAGTTTTAAAAGTGGTAAATAAAGTGTTCGATTCTCGAACTTGTGAAGGTAATGATTTTAGAAAATAATGACTTAATCTAATTAAATAAAAATCAGGAAAATAAACTAGAGATGATTTTTAGAAAATATGGAGAAAACCAGGAATCAAGATTCAGTTATTTCTAACAATTTATGTGATTAATCATGCAATTCTTTTAAATAAATTAAGCTCAAATATTGTCAAAATAGGTTTTTATGCAAACAAGCAGAGGTAAATCACAAGCATGGGACATCAGAGGTTGTCAACCCAGCATGACCCATCAAACAAAAACACCACTACTGAATGAAAACCGTTTTTCTATTTCGAAACTATGCAATTTTAACAAGTAAAGAATTGCAAATAATTAATTAAAAATAGACTTACCACATAAATTGAGAGAAAAACCTTCTCCATCATCCCAGTAAATATACTTAGCTCATGGTGGAGAAAACTTGCTCAAAGATCTCTTTATTGCTCAAAATATTGATTACAAGGTGAAATAGATGTAACACAGCTGATTTGATACGCATATATGCGTTACAGGAGAAGGTCCAGCCGTTACAAATAGCTTTAAGCAACAAGAGTGTTCAAAAGAAAGGTAACAGGAGCGAGATGTAACACTGAAATGCAACGAATACAGATGTTGCAAGGTCGTCTTCTTCGGTGATGGTGGATGAAGAACACGGCACCGGAGCAGCAGCAGCAGCAGGTAGTCGGCGGTGACGGAGGTGGCCGGAATTTTTCTGAATTGTTCTCTAGGGCTGCGTATCGATTTCTCTTGGCTTCTCTTGGTTTATATAGGGTCTACAAACCCTAGGGAGAGTTCTAAACCTAATAGAACTCTCTCAAACAACTCCCAAATTCGATTCCTAATCAAAACAGGAATCCGGCCAAGTTCACAATTTCTGAGCTAATTCTTCGGGATTCTTTGCTGTTTCTCGATTGTTCTGGACTCTAGTTGCAATGGGTTGCTTTTAATTTCACCAAATCCCATCAATTTCGTAATTTTGAAGCATCCAGTAGCTTCTCCGATGAGCTGGATCGGTGACTCGACGGGGTTGACTCACTGGGTTGACCGAGTTGACCTGGTGTGTTGATTGAGTTGACTTGGGCTGATTCTAGGGTGTCCCTAGTGCCAATAACACTTGTTCCGGGTGCATTTATCACTTTTTGAGCAAATTTTTCCACAAATCTTTATTCTTCTAATGTACCTACAAAAGCATAAAAATACGTAATAAACGCAAAATCGAATACTAACTCACTAGAAATTAAGGTGCAA
The DNA here is from genome assembly GCA_023531435.1 of Papaver californicum. Classification (NCBI taxonomy): domain Eukaryota; kingdom Viridiplantae; phylum Streptophyta; class Magnoliopsida; order Ranunculales; family Papaveraceae; genus Papaver; species Papaver californicum. The sequence goes on from JAJJMC010001010.1 coordinate 56,851, forward strand.
ATTAGACACTAAAATGTGTCTATCAATAAGATATATACTATAAAGTATTTTAAGTAAGATATATACAAGGTTTTTCTAACTAAAGTATTTTGAGTATCTTGTCGCTCTTGTATGTTTAAATGATAATACATGAGGTAGATGTTGTACATGTTATAACAATTTGTTGATAGAAGAGATTGAGATTCATAAATCTTGATAATAGTGTGTGTTTGGGTTCTGCTCTTAACTCTAGCTATACCTGACTTATTGGTTCATGAATGATTAGGCATTAATATTGTTTGACACAATTAAACTTACAATACTTGTTTCTTTTGCTATGTGCTTATTATTAAACTTCATGACATTGTTATATATAGTTACCTAGTCTTTCTTTGTGATTTGTAGAATGTCAGATGTAATTCCAAAAGATTGGATGAATGAAAGTGACATTTTTAGTAAAGTTCACCGAGATGGGGTCAGATACTTTATGGATTTTGCTGTAAAATTTGGTTACTCGAAGTCGATATGTGCCTGCCCTTATAATAAGTGCAGAAATACAAAGAATCTAAAAATTGAAAAGGTTAGGCAACATCTTCAAAAAGAATTTACCTTTTTGAACAAAATATATTTTCTTAAAAAAATTAAAGACTAAATTCAATTTTGTTTTAAATATGGGGGGCGTCTGACCCGACGTGATTTAAGTTGTATTAAATATTGAATAAATTTGGCCGTTTTAATTCCGTTTTAAACATTATGTCCGGGCTTCATGCACGGAATTGTTTTTCAATCAATAGCCATTAAAGCTATTCTCTTCTTCTACCTATAAAAGAAAACGAATTTATTTATTCCAACTTACTCCAGAAGCAGCTACTATCTTGTCTTCTTTTCCCCTCTTCTTGCTTTGTTTTGCGCACTGCTTGTTTATTTCCCTTCCATCTAAATTGTTGTTTAGTTCGTTTGAGGGTGACTAGTATTGTGCTTATACTAGTCATAACAGGCAGTTCTATCCTGGACACATCTCCGATGTGGGAGTATAGCATCTCTCATTTTTGAGGAGTACCCACGGACTATTGTGTTAAGGACAATTTGCTGAGCAGGTGGCTCTGTCCATTGTGTGATATCAATTCAGAGATTTCATTAACCTTAAAATCTTCTTCTTTTAGCATTTCTATTGTTACAGATCCAACAACTACTACTTTATTTTGTTTTGAAACTTATAATCAAAATGTCATTGTTGAACAAAGAGTTGGATCAATCTGGTTTAGAAGCTCATTCAAATTTCTAAACAAAGAATCTAGTTCAAAAATGGCAACCTAGTTTCTTTGAGTCTTCAGTGGTGTTTGTTGTTTGTAACTATTGATTGTACACTTCATTGATAACCTTATATTCGTATTAACTTAGTTTATTTTTTTTATTTTTTTGTTGGCTAGTTGTTGGAAGAAAAGAAGAAAGATACAGAATTGTAGCGATATGTCAAAGGTCCTACTGGAGCAAAAGAATATTCAAAATACCGTGTCAACGGGTTTGTCTTTCTCCTTTGCCACGAGAGATTAATCTTGTTACACATAGCGGTGTTTGTATGTAGGCAGTCACCACATATAGAAAAAAAAGAGAGGAGATAAAAGCCCTGTTGGTCAAATGACCAAAAGTGGTATGGGGTTATCAAACAAATACTGGAGGTAGACTACACCAATCGGGAAAATGTGGAATTTGTATTCTATTGTGATTGAGTGAAGGTAGAAAGTGGATGTAAAATGTGTCCTGACTCTAATTTGGTGGTAGTTAATTTGGACAGGATGAAGAGTATTGATAGGTACTTCGATGAGTCTGCAATTCTCGCTTGTGAAGCTAGCCAAGTGTTCTATTCTAAGGATTTGAAGTACCCTGATTGGTGGGTTGTTATCCATTCTCCAAGGGAGTTGAAAAGACAAGTTGATGACATTTCAAAACCCAAATCGGACGAGTTTCAGGAAATTCGTTGATGAGCCGCATTTGGAGGACCTTTTAAAGCCACGTCATTAATTACTAGTTCTTAAGATATTTGTTTGGTAGATGTAATGCTGAAAGTTGTGTCGGAGAAAATGAACTATCATTATGTTTTGTTCTTAGTCTTGAAGAGAATGGTTCTTAGGACCAAGTAGTCGCTAAGGAGCACTAGCTCATTTTTACTTTTGTGAATGAACCTTAAGTCCCACATTGGAGAAACTAAAGATGATTCATATCCTTATTACCAAGAAAATTGCATCTAAGGGAGGGCCCTTAGGGGTTTAGACTATTTTTCTGGTTGGGAGAGGACAAAGGCTATGAGCTAGTTTGAGCAAACATACTTTTCACACACACGCAGTTAATGGTTTTGTAGTTGTGGTAAATAAAGTTCGTTCAAGACTTGTGAAGATTTGTTTTTAAATCTAATTTCTAAGACTAAAAATAGGAAAACTCAAATAAAATTTATAACAAGATTGAGAGTAAACTGAGGCCAAGATTCCAAAATTTTAAAGTGATTCAATTCAATAATTATAATTAAGCAATTCTTACATTTGATTCGATTCTAAAATATTGCAACAAGTAGATTTTTAAAACAACAATTTTATAACAAAAGCATGGAACATCTAAAACCTAAGCCAAAGCATGTACCATCTGACGAAATCACAATTGCTTAACAAAAATTATTAAATCAATTTTTAACCAAGGCGATTAATCATGAATGAATTGCATAAATTAATTAAGTAAAATTACCACATAAGCTTTGGAAAATTAGCTTCCTCCGTCGCCTCAGAGATGGGGTTTAGCTCATTGTATTGGAAAAACCCTCAAAAATATATTTCATCGCTCAAAAAGTGCTTACAATGGTGAAATAATAGTAACACAGGAGATTTGATACGCTTATAACCGTTACATAGAAGTGTTCTCTGTGTTACAGAAGAAAGAAAAGTAAACAGGAGAAAAGAACGGACTTCAGGTGTTGTTGAAGTAAGACTGCTTCAGTGCCTGCGTTAGCGACACTATCAGCGACACTTCTCTGACGCCTTATGTTTTTCCTCTTCTCTTTCACCAGTAGAAAACTATTTTTCCTAGAATTTTGATTTTGATCTCTGGCTACCTCCTGAGCTCTTCCAAATACTCTCTCCAATACTCTCTGCCTCCATATGACTCGAACACATCCTACTTAAACACCACAGGCCACCAAATTTTCAAGAAATCATCATTAACAACAAATATACTCGGGTATTATTTTCTCATAAACCCGCGTGATCTGATTTGATATTTTGCTTCGATTTTGAGTATCTTTTGATTATGTGCAGCTCACTCTTGATAAGGCCAATATATTCTCTGTTTTAAAACCCAAAAATCACGTATAATATCTTCATAAACTCAATCACAGATTCGCGGAAGAAAAATAATAATTTCCTTTCTAAATGGTTTTTGAACCGTGAAGAAGAGGGGGTGCTCATATCCATTGTTCGGGTGCCTTTATCAATTCTGGGTGTCTTTAGTAGTTTTTCGAGCCAATTTTTCCAACAATGTTTATTTTCTAAAAATGCCTACAAATACATAAAAACACAATATTAGTACAAAATGAGTTCCAACACTATAAAAGTTTAGAGTAAATTAGACACATAAATGTGTCTATCAAATACCACCAAACTTATTATTTGCTAGTCGTCGAGCAAATCTAATAAAAATAAATCCTAACTCACTTTTGCAGGCATCGCGATTACACTTAGCGTGTGAAACAAGCCTTTAAACCCCTAGGTGTCCTTAGTGGACGAGTTTTGTCTCGTGAGGGTTTACAAGAGATGTACCACAAAACCTTTACTCTAAATTCTAGCTATCTGTGAACGATTAAGGATAGACACTAAAAAAACTATTTAGTTGGCATACTAAATTCTTCGCCTATAAGAATCATTACCCTATATGAGTCCAATTGTTGTACACGAGTTTTCACTCAGTGTACTGAAATTCATACAAGAACTCAAAACTCTACTTAAATAGTCGTTCAGCCACGATACTCACAATCTATCAAAGTACAATCACATGGAAAGATTTGAAAGATGGATATAGACAAAATGAAGTTTGCGCGTGTTGACTAAGGTGAATGGTGTTTCCAATATCTGTCTGAAGGTCAGTGCCAGGATGAATGGCTTGAGATACGCTCCCACTAGTCTTATTCCTTAAACAAATATCGACTCAGTTGATATATACAAGGGTCCCAGCGGTCGATTTATTGAAAATATGTTAAATGTATTGACAACATGATTGGATCAAATGAATCCAAGCGCATTCTCCTTATCAGCATTGTACATGATAGTTCTCATGGATCCTATGTTCCACGCTAGCTTAGGCTACGAAGACAGGAAGAACACACATATATTGCTATCAAAGTGTCAATCATTTTTTATTTTTTTTGAATAATGGTCTAAATAATACAATAATGGGTCTTGATCTCAAACACTTCATCCTAGCGGTGATAACAATTCGATACTGGTGCCCCACCAAATCACTTAGAGAAACACAAAAATTACAAAAATAAAAACAGAAGGTTATATGGTCAAGATAGATTCCGAGATATGGTGACAACTATCATGTTATTTCTAACACCTGAGCTAGGCATCCTTTTATGAATAGACAATTTAACTAGGCACACCAATTCCTCTAGAAAAAAAGCTGAGCTTCCATCTACCTAGAATGGTTAGTGTCATCCTGAATTGTTCACAAGTTTTTATACTTTGGAGTTTCATGTTTCACTAAAAGTTTCTCCCTTACGCCCAAACTTAAATCTAACATTGTCCTCAATGTTCTAAAGATGAATGATTAAATATATATGAACAAGGAGAAACTATTACCAATTGAAGGAAAGGAGTTATGGAAAGATATTACCGTGTCGCATGAGCATGGGTTATCTCCCAAGAAGTGCTAAGTTTAAAGTCTTCAGCCAGACTAAGAAAGAATTAGTCACCTCACTAAATCATATAGCAATAGTCGGAACAACTGTGGGTCATCTGAATAAAACAATGTTATCCAAAATAGAAGGAAACTGCAGCAGACCGAGAAAGTGAACAAGCCGAGTACAAACTTATCCCTATCTAGTGTTTTGTTTATGATAATTACAACTAGTTGAGGTTCAGGTTCGGGCTCTATGAAAGGGTCTAGATAAATCTCTTTGTACTGAATTTCCTCATAGGAAGGATCCAGAGGATCGGGTTGTAGAGTCTGGAAAAACTCAAATAATACATTTAAGGCACATAAGAATAACCTAAATAATTGTGGATCCTCAAAGTCAATCAGATTTGACCCACACAGTTGACTACAATGAAGGTGGACATTCTTAAGTAAATGTGTCGATTCTAATTTCCTAAAGTAATTAGGCTTAGTCTTAAACTTAATAACTGACACATTTGAAATTCAAAAGTTCCCACATATGGAAGAAAATATTTTGGTGGGAAAACAAAGTCAATCTTGGTATTATTTCCTAGGTGAACCACATCGACCAGCGGATGGGTTTCTAACAACTGAACTTCTTTTTGGACATCAACAGGCTCAGAGAATCTAGTTTGAAGATGATCTTGAGAACTGGTAGAGATATTAGTAATATTAGGAACATGCAAGTCCTCTGGGTATTTAGATGCAAAGTGATCCAACAAAACTTGAGAAGCACACAATTCTAACCCTAAATTAGGATACTTTTGGAAGTCTAGGGGTCTAGAAACAACCTCTAAGTTGGGTGAATGATCTTGTGAGATAGATTCATCTATGGAATTAGGCAAATCATCTACACAATCATCCACAGGGTCATCTATATATTATGTGTGAAACGGAGAGTCACTACAAGACTGATCATCATCCTCAGCATATAATCTCTGACATGCCAGAACTCTCAATCTTTGTTCCAAACTAGGCGGTGTGTGTTTATAATACTTCTCATATATCATTAGAGATGATTCTTCTACAAAGTTATTTGGATCACTAGCTTTCAACTTCTTGAGGGCATCCCTCCAAGACAAAGAATGGTACCCCAAAAATTAGAGTGGACATTACTCTCAGATGGGCTAAAAACTGTTGGTTGGATTCTAGGGTCCTTAAGTTCAGAACTACATTCAACTTCCTTTATCGTATTAAAATTCTCTAAGAGTCTATCATCTTCTAAAATGGTAGTATCTCTAGTTAAATCCTCTTCATTTTGAATAGGTTAATAATCATTAAAATTATTTGGATTTGAAACAGAAATAACACTATCACCATGGAGTGACAATTTCTTGATCACTCTGCCTGTATATTTCAAGTTCTTCACCAATATTATCCTCATCATAATATGAAGATGTTTGAACCTCGTCTAAATAAGTAGTTTTACCAATTCTATCCTCGTCCTCTTGACTAGGTGAATAATTATCTAGGGTATCACTATATTGGAAATTAAGATCATTTTGAGCAATATTATTCTTTGTTGAAATTTCATTCACACTTAATAAGAACTTATTTCTATGCTCAGTCATCTGCTTTATGGTTCTTCTTGTATCCTCAGTCAACTCCTTGACGGAATTCTCTATAGAAACAACTAGATTATAAAGATTGCTAGGTTGTAAATGGTCGTGTGATTCTTCTAGAGGCATAATAGGTTCATTATAAGTACTAAATTGCACATTTTTTAGGGCATCCCTCCAATACAAAGAACTTGAATTTTGCTCATTTTCATGTTCATAAGACGGGTGTATGTACGAATAGTAATTGGGATCACCTTGGTATGAATCATAACCTTCAGAAGGTTGGTAGTGGTCCCAAGTACTATCCACACTATGGTCATAATAAGGTTTTGCCCGTTTTGAAACTCAGTCGGATATTTATTGTAATAGCAACTTGACATTTTCTAACAAAAATTTCCTAATAAATTTACAAAAAATCTAAGAAAATAAATCCTAACATGAAGGGGTTCTAAACATACACAAATAAGGATGACTCAACCAAATCAAACCTACTGAATCTAGCAAACAAAAAGCATGATGGTTCCACTTAGATTGTTGCTAGACCAACTTATATTCTTCCAAAAGGCAACTAGTTACAGTTTTAGCGAATCTCTCAGAACGATCCGAATTAGATTAAGTTGAAGAGAAACAGGATAAGCTCTAAGGAGCTTTGATAACCATGTCTCTTTGGCACTTTTCCTGGGTTACAAGGCGGCTCTAATCAACTTAAAATAATCTTCTTGAACCTTGAGTTAGGCTAATAAAGTAACTAATACAGTCCTTTTGAACGAGTTTCCTATAAGCTCGTTACCCTATCGGTCTCTTTCTAGTCAAATTTTAGGCTTAGGTTCGCGTATGTAACGTGTTCCTAAGTCGGGCAAGAAGGAAACGGTGATAAAATCCGAGTTCTTATCTTATATGGACAGTCCTTGCCCTTTACTAGAAAATAAATCTGTATTCAAGTCCTCAACATATATGCATTACGAAGGAATACATAAAACCCACTGACAGGGGATTCGTGGGTTGATCGAGTCTTACCTCCCGTACCATACGGGCGATGAATCGTTGAAGTCGACCCAGGCAACCGACTCCTATGTCAGTGTACGAACCCGAGAGGCCGAGACAATATCGTAATTGTCGTCCTTCCCTGTGCAGTTTATATTTAATACCCTTCCGTAGGGTTTAAAAATAATTAATAAAGTTCAAAAGTTCAAAAGTTCAAAGTCCAAAAATAAGAAAAAAATATAAAAATACCTAAAATAATTATAAAAATAATAAAAATTACATAATATAATTTTCTAAAAAGAAAAATAAAAACCTAATAAAAATTAAAAAAATAACTAAAAAATATCTTATCTTCTTTTTCCGTTCTTTTCGCTTTGTCTTTGACTCCAAGTCTTTAATCAATCAATATAATCTTTAGCTCCAATTTCTTTTTGATCTAAAACCTGTAATACAAAGAAAATACCCAAAAATGTAAAATAGAACAAATAAAAAAAAATCTAACTAAAAAAATAATCTAAAAAAAATTCTAAAAACAAGTCCACGTCGGCGGCGCCAAAAATTGATGTGTTTGTAGTTGTGGTAAATAAAGTTCGTTCAAGACTTGTGAAGATTTGTTTTTAAATCTAATTTCTTAGACTAAAAATAGCAGAACTCAAATAAAATTATTAACAAAGTTGAGAGAGAACTGAGGCTAGGATTCCACTATTTTCCAAATTTTTAAAGTGATTAAATTCAATAATTATAATTATGCAATTCTAACATTTAATTTGATTCTAAAATTTTACAACAAGTAGATTTTCAGAATAACAATTGTATAACAAAAGTATGGAACATCTAAAACCTTGACCAAAGCATCTACCATCTAACGAAATCACAATTGCTTAACAAAAATCATTAAATCAATTTTTAACCAAGGCAGTTAATCATAAATCAATTGCGTAAATTAATTAAATGAATATTACCACATAATCTTTGGAAAATTAGCGTCCTCCGTCGCTTCAGAGATGGGGTTTAGCTCCTCATTGTATTGGAAAAACCCTCAAAAATATATTTTATAGCTCAAAAGGTGCTTACAATGGTGAAATAATAGTAACACAAGAGATTTGATACGCTTATAAGCGTTACATAGAAGTGTTCTCTGCGTTACAGAAGAAAGAAAAGAAAACTGGAAGAAAGAACAGACTACAGATGTTGTTGAAATACGTCTGCTTCAGCAACACTATAAGCGACACTTCTCTGACGCCTTGTGTTCTTCATCTTCTCCTTCACTGGTAGAAAAAAATATTTTTCCTGGATTGTTTCTGTCGATCTCTGGATACCTTCTCTGCGTATCCTAAGCTCTCCCCCATACTCTCTGATCACTCCATGACCTTCGACACTCTTTTATACACCCATAACATCTCCCAAATCTTCACAGAATTTCTTTTAAATGAGAAAATATCCGGGAATAAAAACTCTTCAAATTGCACATAAATCTCACAAGATATGTTGATTCTTTCACGTATCTTTTGGTTATGTATATATGGCTATGATATTCTCTGATTTTAATCCCACAAATCACGTGAAAATATCAATCAAAATTAATGCAGAATATTCACGTATTTGAAATGATTTTCCCTCCTATTTTAAAATTTGAATTAAGTGAGGTGGGTACCCTCATCCAATGTACGGGTGCCTTTAGTAATTCTTCATGTGTGCCTTCAACATTTTTTTGGGTGCCTTTTGTAGTTTTTCGAGCCAATTTTTCCAACAATGTTTATTTTCCGAAAATACCTATAAATACATAAAAAACAGAATATTAGTATAAAATGAGTTCCAACACTATAAAAGTTGAGAGCAAATTAGACACAAAAATGTGTCTATCAGTGAACAAACCGAGCACACCCTTATCCTTATCTAGTATCTTGTTTAAGACAACCACATCTAGTTGAGGTTCAGGTTCGGGCTCTATGAAAGGATCAAGATAAAATATTTTCATGGGTCGGATTTCCTTATAGGAGGGATCAACAAGATCAGGTTGTAAAGTCTGGAGTAACTCAACTAATAAATTTGAAGCACATAATAATAACCTGAATAATTGTGGATCCTCAAAGTCAATCAGATTTGACCCACACAGTTGTTGACTACAATGAAGGTGGTCATTCTTACGCAAATGTGTCAATTCTAATTTCCTAAAGTAATTAGGCTTAGTCTCAAAACTTAATAACTGACACATTTGAAATTCAAACGTTCCCACATATGGAAGAAATTTTTTTAGTGGGAAAACAAAGTCAATCTTGGTATTATTTTCTAGTTAAATCACATCGACCAGAGGATGGGTTTTTAACAACTGAACTTCTTTTTGGACATCAACAGGCTTGGAGAATCTAGTTTGAAGATGATCCTGAAAAATGGTAGAGGTGTAAATGTCAAATCCCAAGTTAGGGATTTTAAGCAGGGATACTTGACAATCACAAGAATCATTGGTACCCCAAAACTTAGGGTGGACACTACTCTCAGATGAACTAAAAATTGTTGGTTGGACTCCAGGGTCCTTAAGGTCAGAACTACATTCAGCTTCCTCAATAGAAGGAAATAAGGTAGACTTATAAACTGGTAGAAGTTCAAACTTAGCTTCCCATGTATTATAAGTGTCCATCAAAGGTGCAGAATCTAACAAATCATTCACCTTATTAATAACACTATCACCGTCAACATCAAAACCAAAGTGGGCTAGGCATTTCTCTAATGGATCTTCTAACAAGGTGTTTGGTAAAGATTTCTGTACTGAAGTACTAATTACATTCACTTCTTCTAAATCATAGATCTCACAAGAAGGTTGTCTACTCATACTAAATGGATTCAGTTCAATAGTCATGTTACCAAAATAAAAATTAATTATTCCATTTCCATAGTTGATGATGACATTATATGTAGCTAAAAAGGGACGACCTAAGATCACTGGAATTTGAGCCTCTGGGACCTAAAAAGGTTGGGTGTCTAGGACAACAAAATCCATTGGGGAAACTATTCTATCAATCTGAATCAAATCATCTTCTATCACATTAAAATTCTCTACGAGTCTATCATCTTCTTCAGAGACTATTGTTTTCAAATCGTTAGACTCTAAATCACTAGTCTCAGGACAAAATCGTTCCTTTAAACCATTATCGGCTTCAAAACAAGAAAATTCTACATTGTCTAAAATAATGGTTTCTCTAGTCAAATCATCTTCCTTTTGAATAGGTGAATAATCATTAAAATTATTTGGATTTGAAACATAAATAAGACTATCACCATGAAGCATAATTGGAGTGACAATTTCTTGAAAATTCCCAAGAAAATTGCATCTAAGGTAGGGCCGTTAGGGGTTTAGACTATTTTGTGGTTGGGCGAGGACTAAGGCTATGGGATAGTTGGAGTAAACATACTTTTCACACACAGGCGGTGCTTAGCACCGAAGCACGCATGCTCGGGCTCAGGCTCGGGTAAGGCTGCGGGTGCGCTTGCGGTTGCGGTTTGCGGTTTACGGCTGCTGCTGTGACTGTGGTTGCGGGTGCGGGTGTGGCTGTGGCTACGGCTGCGGGCATGTGTATAGTTTCGGGTGCGGGTATAGCTGCGGTTGCGGGCCAACCAAGAATTACCTTTTTGAACAGAAATTATTTCCTTAAAGAATTTAAAACTAAATTAAAGTTGTTTTAAATATGGGGGGCGTCTGACCCGACAAGATTTGAGCTGAATTAAAGAGAAAATAAATTTTTGACCGTTTTAATTCCGTTTCAAGATTTATGTCCGTGCTTCACGAAATTGATTTTCAATCAATACCCATTAAAGCTACTCTCTTCTTCTGCCTATAAAAGAAAACGAATTTCTTCATTTCAACTCACTCCAGAAGCTGCTACTATCCTGTCTTCTCTTCCCCTCTTCTTGCTTTGTTTTTCGTACTGCTTGTTCATTTCCCTTCTATCTAAATTGATGTTGAGTTCATTTGAGGGTGACTAGTATTGTGCTTATACTAGTCATAACGGGCAGTTCTATCTTGGACACATCTCCGTTGTGGGGGTATAGCATCTCTCATTTTTGAGGAGTACCCGCGGACTTAAGGAAAATTTGTTGAGCAGGTGGCTCTGTCCATTGTGTGTGTATCAATCAGAGATTTCATTAACCTTAACAAATTCTTCTGTTTAGTGCTTTCTATTGTCACAGATCCAACAATCTTAACACAATAGCTACTTCTTCTGTAACAGTGGGTAAAAATGATGTGGACAGACCGGAAAAATTCAGTGGCAAAGATTTCAAAAGATGTCAATCCAAGATGTTGTTCTTTCTTAGTTTTCATATGTTAGATGAATTAGTTCTGAATATTTTGATGAAACTTTGAATGATGCTGGAAATGAAAGGGAGTTGGAAAGTTGGGTTAAACAGAACTATATGGCTAAAAATCATATTCTGAATTGTTTAAAAGATGCATTGTATGATTTTTATAATTCAAAAGACAACTTTACTGCTTTTGATTTATGACCTGCTTTAGAAGCAAAATATGAAGCTGAAACTGCTGGAAGTAAGAAGCTTTTGGTAGCCAGGTTCCTGGAATACAAAATTTCAAATGATAAATCTGTGGTTGATCAATTCCTTGAACTTCAGCGTATTATCAATGAAATTCTTGCTAAAAGTATGATGATAAATGAAACGTTTCAAGTGACTGCTGTGATTGAGAAATGACCGTCTTCTTAGTCTGAATACAAACAAAGATTGAGACATGAAACTGGTGAAGTCAGTATGGTTGATTTGGATAAGAAGATTCAAGTAGAAGAATTACTGTGCTCCAAAGACAAGAACGTATCTTCCGCAAGGGACATGTCCAACAAAACTCATATAATTGAACACAAGTCTTCCAATACTGAAAAAGGCGACAGCAGCAAACGCAAGCCTAGTCATCACAAGAAAGGTATGTTTCAGAAACCCAAATCTGGCATTGGTAAAATTAAAGGTGTATGTTATGTTTGCGGATCTCCTGGCCATATGACAATGCACTATAGAAAACGTAAGGACTTTAATAATAAGAAAAACAATGCTAATTTGGTTGAAAACAACAAGAGCGAGTTTTTTGGCACGATGTCTGAAGTAAAATTTGGTAACCAATGTAAGAGACTGGTGGGTAGACTCTGGTGCTACCAAGCATGTCTGTGGAAACAGAGATATGTTCACTCCTATCAGAAGGTAGGGGAAGGGGAGAAACTCTACATGGGTAACTCGTCCGCAGCACAGGTTGTGGGAAAAGGCAAAGTTGGGCTAAAGCTCACTTCTGGCAAAACTCTCACATTGAATGAAGTTCTTCACGTTACGGATATCTGCAAAAATCTTGTATCTTGTGGTGTTTTAGATGATAAGGGTTTTAAAATTATTTTTGAATCTGGGAAAGTTATTGTCACTAAGGGTAAGGATTATATAAGAAAGGGTTATAAGACTGAGGGTCTCTACAAACTAAATGTAACCTCTATTGAAATGAATAAAATTGATTCTTCTGCTTATGTTTGTGTGTCACTGAATGTTTGGCATGGTAGACTTGGACATGTAAACTATAAGTCAATTAATAAACTGGTTAGCATAGGTTGTATACCCAAATTTAGTTTGGATAATGAACATAAATGTGAAATATGTGTAGAATCAAAATATGCTAAAAAACCTTATAGGAAAAATATTCAGAAAAATTCTAAACCCTTAGAATTAATTCATTCAGACCTAGTTGACATGAAATCAGTTCAAACTAGAGGTGGTAAGAAATGGTCTGTCACTTTTATAGATGATTGTACGAGGTACTGTGACATATATTTATTTAAAGGTAAGGATGATGCCTTAGAAGCCTTTAAGATGTATAAACTAGAAGTTGAAAACCAAATGAGTGCTACCATTAAAACTGTTAGGTCTGACCGTGGTGGTGAGTATGTAATTCCTATAGAAGATTTTTGTATAGAACACGGCATTATACACGAAGTAACCCCTCCTTATTCACCACAATCTAATGGTGTGGCTGAACGGAAGAACTGAACCCTTAAGGAGATGATGAATTCCATGTTAATTAATTCAGGATTACCTGCAAACTTGTGGGGGAGGTCGTCCTCTCATCTTGTTATGTCTTGAACAGAGTACCCTTTAAAGGATCAGACAAAAATCCATATGAGTTATGGAAAGGTAGACAACCTTCTTATGCATAGTCTAAAGTGTGGGGGTGTTTGGCTAAGGTTTCCATTCCTCCACCTAAGAAAACCAAGATAGGACCCAAAATTGTTGACTGTGTCTTCATAGGGTATCCTGAACATACTACTGCATATAGATTTATGGTTGTAAGTTCTGAAATTTCTTAAATTGGTGTGAATACTATTATGGAATCTAAGGATGCTGTGTTCTATGAAAATGTTTTTCCATTGAAATCTAAATCTCGCATGATATGTGTTGATCCCCTAGATGTCCCTTCAACTAGTCAGACATTACCTTTAGAGGAAGATGAATTTGAATTTGAGCCTAGAAGAGGTAAAAGACTTAGAGCTGAAAAATCTTTTGGGCCAGACTTCATAACATGTAGCTGAGACTGATCCACAGACTTATAGAGAACCCATGACTTCTTCTGAAGCTCCATGGTGGAAAGAATCCTCCATTAGTGAAATGGACTCTATTATACAGAATGGTACACGGGAGATTGTAGATTTACCTCTAGGGTGTAAACCCATAGGTTGTAAATGGATCTTCAAAAGAAAACGTAAGGTAGATGGAACTGTGGAAAAATACAAAGCTAGATTAGTAGCTAAAGGCTATAAACAGATAGAAGGTGTAGATTTCTTTGATACTTATTCACCTGTTACGAGAATTACTTCCATTAGGATGGTAATTGCTATTGCTGTCATTCATAACTTAGAGATACATCAAATGGATGTAAAAAAATCTTTTCTAAATGGTGAATTAGATGAAGAAATTTATATGGACCAACCTGAGGGATTCGTAGTGAAAGGTTGTGAAAACAAAGTTTGTAAGCTGAAAAAATCTTTGTATGGTTTGAAACAAGCACCTAAACAGTGGCATGAAAAATTTGATCATGTAATGATTTCTAGTGGTTTTAAAATCAATGAATCTGACAAGTGTGTACATACTAAACTTGTGAATCATACTTGTGTGATTGTGTGCTTGTATGTTGATGATATGCTTATACTTGGTACAAACATGGATGTAATTAATTCCACAAAGAACATGCTAAATGAGAACTTTTACATGAAAGACTTAGGCCCCGCTGATGTGATCTTAGGGATGAAGATTAGAAGAAATTCTAATGGATATAGTCTTAGTCAATCTCATTATGTTGAATTTGTGCTTAAAAAATATAACCAGTTTGATTGTAAAACCTGCTTGTACTCCGTATGATCCTTGTTGTAAACTTAAAAAGAATAAGGGTAATGGAGTTTCACAACTTGAATATTCACGTGTTATAGGAAGTCTGATGTATTTGATGAATTGTACGAGACCAGACATTGCTTATCCTGTGAGTAGGTATACATGTAATCCAGGGCAGGAGCATTGGGATGCACTTATTAGAGTGTTAAGGTACTTGAAGTACACTTTGAACTTTTGTTTAAATTACGAAAGATACCCTGCGGTCCTTGAAGGATTTTGTGATGCAAACTGGATATCAGAATTAGAGGAGTCGAAGTCTACGAGTGGATATGTGTTCACTCTAGCATGTGGGTATGTATCTTGGAAGAGTTCCAAACAAACATGTATAGCTCGATCCACTATGGAATTGGAGTTTATTGCGTTAGATAAAGCACGAGAGGAAGCCGCTTGGCTTAGATGTTTTTTAGAAGACATTCCTCTTTGGCATAGGCCTGTGCCAGCTATATCTATACATTGTGATAGTCAAGCTACAATAGTTAATGCTAAAAAAAAACTATAAATGGGAAGTCTATACACATTCGTAGAAGACACAATTCCCTAAAACAACTAATCTCAACTGGCGTTATTTCTGTTGACTTTGTGAGGTCTAAAGAGAATATCGCGGACCCTTCGACGAAAGGTTTGTCCAAGGAGATTATTAGTAATGCATCGAGGTGGATGGGGATTAACCTCATTAAATAAACTTGCCATGAAGGAGACTCAACCTTGCTGACTGAAGATCCCAAGATCAAGGTTTTTAATGAGACAACTACTTTGTGGTGGGTTAAAGGAAACACTATCAGAGAATTTCATTCTCTGTCCCTTCCCTATGGTGTAGACGTGATAGTGTGACTGCATGTGAAGGATGACTTTTTATTTAGTCTTAATGAGTTTATAGTTTCAATTTAATATTGAAGTGGGGTGTAGCAGTAAACACTCTTGATAGAACTGATATATATGAATGAGGAAGTGGGCCGCTTCTTATGAGAATTGAGTTGATTCTCTAGAGCATTCTAAGAAACGGGATACGTCCAGGGCCAAAATGGACACAATGACACGAACTTGATAGCACCTAGAGTGATATCACGCGTGGAAGTTATTGATGAACTATACCAAACGATGGCAGTTCAAGACATCGCGTTCACTGTCCATCACGTTCACTCCAACACGTGGCATAGATTCAAAGATTAGATAGTTCTGCAGCCCATTTTCGTCCGCAAATAATAAGATTTCCTACACCCAATCAAGATTTAAAATCAAGTGGAGAAGTAAACATTTCGAATGGTCCGCAAGCCCAGCTGCACATTAGTTGGTCCACAACAGTCCATAGTCCGCAAGCAGGAACACAAGCTAGCAAAGCTCAAACCCATCTTGGTCCGTAGCAAGAGACATCACTTTGATGAAGTATTCCCGCTCAAGTTAGTACTCAAGTTAGTTCGTAGCCAACAGGAGCGCAAGACCGCACTTCAAGCACAATTAAGGAAATGAACTTTTGAATCAAGTGATTCCCGCCCAATGTTATAGTTTCATTTCCATAACAAAGAAGCAAATCATTTCTCGAAGCCTGGTTAGCTCAAGTACGCACCACTCAAGTCTGGAGCGCACAAGTTCGAAGCGCACCACTCTTCATCCGTAGACCACTTAAACATGCAAATCATTAAAGGCCAATTATTGATCGATTACAACTAATCATTACACATTGAAATTAATCATAAAACAATCATTCCCAATCATTGTTAACTAATCATCACCCGTTGAAATTAATCATAAAACAATCATTCCCAATCATTGTTATAATGTTAAAGCTTTGTATTGATTGATTGAAGCAATCATGGTCCGCACCATTATTTGCCATATAAAGACGCATGAGCTTCCCCAAATTGGTTTCACCCAAAGCACTATCACCTCCTCCTTCCTCCTTTTCTCTTATGGGAGCACTATCACCTCCTCCCTCTTTATTTTCTCTTATGGGATCACTATCTCCTCCTTTCTCCTTTTCTCTTATGTGGACACGTGGCAGACTCTATCGACACGTGGTAGGCTTTATTGACATGTGGCAAAGGGGCCTTTTTGTAAATGTCATTTTCATTATCCCTATAAATACTAAATCAATGTGTAAAGAGGGGAGGACCTTTTGGCAACTCATTTCTTCTATGACATTTTCCATTGTAACCCAGAAAGATGAATAAGAACTCCAATTTTTATTACCCGTGGATGTAAGCAAATTATTGCCAAACCACGTTAAATTTCTTGAGTTAATTTTACAATTTCAGTTTTTGATTTCATTTCCATCCCAATTTTGTTCTCTGTATCATTTCAAAGCATCTATTGTATCATTTTACCACTTAAAATGTCATTTCTTGACAAATTAAATTTTGGTTGTTGTCGACCCCAAAAACGGGCCTTACAATTTGGCGCTAGAAACAGGGAAGTGTAAAGGATTTATCCTACCTTTATCAGTTGCAAAATCTTCTCTTACAGTTGAAAAAGAAATTTCTTCGAAAAAATCCGATTTGAGGCATAGGAAACTAAAGTTTCATTTTGGAAAAAATCTTGTCTGCAGTTACAAAAGATTTTTCTACAAATCCATACGATGGATTCTGATTTACGGTTGCACAAGTTTGGAAAAAGATTTTTCTCTAAAAACTCTGATCAAAAACCAATTTTGATGACAGATTTACAATGGCAAAAGTTTGTTCTACAAACCCATGTGAGGGATTTCAGAAACTTTAAGTAATAAAACTTCGATTTGGGAACTTTCTATAAAATTGAGAAATTTTTCCATAAAACCAGAAGTTCTTTTGATTAGGATCACACATGATTATTTTTTTGTGAATTAAGAAAGAATTTCAGTTTGCTGAGATGGGTTGTTGCTATTAGTAGGAATTGGGGGCACGAAAATGAGATGCAAGACTTTCTGTTTCACCTGCTTTAACAAGACCAGCAGAACAAATTTTTGAGATTGTAAACCTTTCCGGCGAGCTTCTACCACCACTGCCACAAGGAACGATTTCTCTGCCATCATGCTCTCATTTTTCATTGAAAGGACCTATTGGAAAGAAGACTCCTTCAGGCAGTTCTAGTAAACAAGAAGAGGCAATCAATGCAAAATCAAATGGAGTATTCATCAACAACTAGTTCGAAGAAAATTGGAACCTTCTCTTGATTCCTTCATTTCGTTCTTAATGCTTAGATTTGAAACTTTAAAACAAAGTTTTGAGAAAACCCACAGAAAACATAAGATTTATTCTTCACAAGAAATCAGATTTTCTTTTGAAATCTTGTCTCAAAATGAGTTATGCTTACAGATTTACAACAATCGAATCATGTATTATAAACCCATTTAATTTATTTTAAAAATATTAAGCATCAAAATTTCAGTTTGATTTGGGAATTTTTCTCATTAATTTGATTTATCTTTTCTACATGAATTAATTGCTGCGATTTCTATGAATATATGGATGATTTAAATGATTGCGTCTGTCTTGAATGTGTATATGAATCAGGTGATGACTGAAACTGAAGACTCTAGTTTACTCGAGCTTGTCTCTAATAATGACCTTGATGAATTTAAACAATTGATTGAACGTGATGCTTCTGCTGTTAATCAAACTGGTCTCTGGTATGGACGTAAAAAGGGTTTAAAACAAATGGTTCTTGAACATAGGACACCGTTAATGGTTGCAGCAACTTATGGAGCATTGCCCTTCACTGTGTTGCGTCAGGTGGATCTGTAAATGCTGATGAAGTCGTGAATTTGCTTTTACTTACTGGGTTTGATGCAAGTTTAGTTGATGCTAAAGGTTTATCGCGCTGCTGATGTTATTGTTGTTTCTCATTTCTGCACCCACCACCCCTTCCGCATCTTTACGTGTAACTTTTTTATCCGCTGGCAACTTCACAGCCGCGACAGTGAGAACATCTCCAAGTGTAGTCTTGTCTTCTTCTCTCGAAATACGAGCATTAAAAGTGGCAGCTACTTGAGCAACTGCAGCAACACCACCTGGAGTTATTACGTTCCGTCTTGTTGCCCTAACATCTGTTGCTTGTGTCGCAGCAGAATCACTCTGATCTAATGGCTTATCTACTATTGTCAGTGCAATTGCTTCCAATGCTTCCCAATTTTAATATTTCCTGCTTCTCCAATGTCAATGTCATTACCGCCACCAACACCACCATCCCCACCATATGCTACCTGACCTTTCGTCCCTTGAGCTGACCCTGGATGAACAAAGCTTCCAACAACATGTCCTCCGACTGCTTCAGAGACAACACGACCACCTGGAAGATCAGTTTCAAAGACAGTCACGCCTTGATCAGCAGCTGCGCCAGTAACTGGGGTTCTGATGCTAATTCACCTGATACTGGAAATACATCTTCATATTTGACGGGTTCTTGTTGCTGCTCCATACTTTCCTGTTTTTCACAGCAACGTCGCTTAAGCTCCTCTTCGTTAAACATGCCCATCAGGACAAAAACTCTTACACCGTCCAACCTGGAAGAGCTCTTCACGGCAGAAATTACTAGGTCTCTAAGATATGCTGACCAAGATGCATCATCAAGTGTGTTCTCCCCGTCTCACAAATCTGTCGTTCTTAGTCAATTTCAGCAACAACAGAGCATGTTGTCACTCATCAATACAAATGCACTCTCTCGTAAGAATGTCGATTACTCCATGTTACAAGCATCCTATGGGTATCCAAGGTAGGATGTCTCCTCATAACATGGAGCCAATCTCACCAAGTAGTGCTCAACTATCCGTGTTTTCTCAGCGCGAGAAACAGAAGCAACAACAACAGAAGGAGTGTACACCAGCGATCCAAACTGATATAGGTAGTCAAATCCAAACTTGAACCAAGAAATTCAAACCGATATGTGCTACCAAGAGATAGATGTTACAACACATGAAGTGAGAAAGACTTTCCCACGCAAGACTTCATGGTCCGCAGCTGCACAAAGCCATACCCAGCTGCACAAAGCCTAACCCGCTGTGGCTCTGATCCAAAAGCATTTCTAAAAGCTATGAAAGGCACTTCAGAGATGCGGTAGCCATGCGATAATGATGCACTGTGGTGCATGTTATGAAGAAACCAAACTTGTAGCTGGGAAATGAGCTAAATATTACGCTCCATTTAGAGGCTAAAATACAAGACAAAATGAAATGCACCAAGTTGGAGTAAAGCTCAATCCCATGATGGCAGCAGCCCAGCTGAGTCCGTAGCTTTTCCCTTCATGCGTAGCAATTCCCACCGCTCAAGAGCGGAGCTCTTCATGGTCCGCAACCCATTAAGAGAACAAAGCTCCGCCCACAGTTCAAGTTCGAAGTATTCAACCCATTAAGAGAACAAAGCTCCGCCCACAGCTCAAGTTCGAAGCAAATGAAGAGAACACAATCTTTCTCGCCCAAATGAACATTCAAATCAACCAATGAAAGTGTTTGCAAGTGAGGTTTGAGTATTTCATTTCCCGTTTTACCCATTTCTTGTTTGCAAGCAGGAGCGCACTATTTACGCAGCTAGGTCCGCAACATGGATCGCACCATTCTCGCAGCTCACTTGCGCACTACGCTCATCACCTGCGCACTGCGCACTACGCTCATCACCTGCGCACTGCAAACTACGCTCATCACTTGCGAACTATGCTCACCTGCACACTACGCATTGCGCTCACATCCGCTCCACGGATTCCAATTCCGTAGCTCAGTCGCGCTCTAAAAGTTTTAATCCTCGCAGTGGTTCCTATACGCTTGAACTCAATCTTAAAAAGAGATAACGCAGGGTGATAATGGGTCATTTCCATTGACTGCTTTGCTGATTGCACCAGTATGAGAGGATCATTTTGTCTCAGGGCCAGATCCTGTTTATCATGAGATTGTTCGTAGCATGGAATGTTGCGGCTACAAACAATTCAAGGCACTCTATTCAATCTGCGAACGACTCTGAAGCACAAACTATCTTTCAAGCTGACTGGGACGAAACACTCCGAACCAACATCACTACGAACAAATGTCAAGGGTCGTCATCAAAAAATTAACCCTCAATATCTCAAACCACACTAATCATAACCCGTCCTTAACCTTCAATGCAATTACAATAATTTGCTCTCATACAAGGTAAAGCAATTAAAAGCAATCTCTCATAGGAGACCCATGTAAAAGTCTTGAATATTGACTAT